>JAYXIM010050821.1:0-13003 GCA_037575425.1 Anastrepha fraterculus
CAACGCTTCTCACGTTCATAAAGCTTGGGTAAGCCGATACCACTAGCAAACGGCAGATGGCCATTCACCACTTAAAAGTCGCGCGGCTGTCCATATACAATAACGGTTTCAAGGTCAATGAAGTTAAGTATTCAGAAGTAGTTTTCCAATAATGATGTAGTTGTAATAACTCGCTCGAACCAACAAACTGCCTTTATCAAAGGAAGTGAGAAAAACCCCTACATAGCAGGCCAAATACTTTACAAGAACTTCAATTGCAAATAACTAATTTATGTGTATGTCCTACATGCAGAGGTATTACGATTGCAAAAAGTAAATGCAGACCGAATGGCAAAATTTTTTTTTTGCCGAAATTCACTATTCCACAAACAATGAACCCATTTTAAAAACCGATGGAGTAGCAATGCGAATTATAAGCAAACCTTTTCTGAGTCAATCAGCTCAAATGATACAAATTTATTTGCATCATTTTCTTCAACTTTTCCCTCTATGTAACATACGTGACTTCTTTGCATCTTTTATGTTCAACAGAAGCATTAATTTGGATGTTGGTTTTAGGGGTCCCGGTAGTCGAAAATTTAGGGTATTTTCAGGAATTTTTTATTACAAAACACAAATATGAAAAACGATATTCAAATTTTTTGGGCCTTTTATTTAACTTCTTTTAAATACAAAAAAGAAAAAAAAATGTTTATTTGGTTTTAAAAAAGACGCCGAAGTTGAACCTCCCGAAAAATTCAATCTGGACGGTGTTGTCCATTTTGGCACAAAAACCAAAAAAATCAGTATGGCTGTTGCTATGTCCGCACCAGAATAAAAAAAGAGATTTGACAAAATGGCGCGGTTTTGAATTTGAGACTCTAAAAATCGGTTTTCTTCAGTTTAAAAAAAAAAATAAATAAATAAATGCGAAATAATTGAAATAATAATATGACTCTAGTGACGTTGTGAATAACATATTAAAATTTCAGACGATTAGGTTGAATAGTTTTTTGTTTTTTTTTTTTTGACAACACCAGACCGAAAAAAGTAGTTTTGAGATGATTGAGTTTAGAGTTTTGACCATTTAAATGCGATCTTGATGCCGCCACGTGATGAATTTGACTCTACTACTCTACAATCGAAAATACTGGAAATAATCTTCTAAAAATTTAACAGTACAGGTTGAACGATATGAAGTGCTACCTATTCAAAACACCAGAACTTTTTTGTGTGAAATTAGTTTTTATTGATTTCGAAGACAAAATTGTTCAAAAATGATTACACTTTTAACATATATTCATTTTAGCTCGATATGACCACCTTTGCCTTGACTACATATAGCCTTCAAACGGTCAAAAAATGAGTTACATGCTGCACGAATGTGATCTTGAGGTATTTTGGCCCATTCTCGGATAATCGCTTTTTTCAGTGCATCCATACTGGCATATTTTTTATTCCTCCCCTTCCTTTTCAAAATGGACAAGATGGAATAGTCCATTGAATTTGCGTCTGGTAAATTCGACAGCCATTGAGTAGACGAAATGAAGTGTGGAGCATGAGCTTTATGAGACGGTGCCGAGTCCTGTTGGAACGTCCATGGTCTACGACCGAAATGTTTGCGTGTCCACGGCTCTAAAGCAGCTTCTAAAACATTTTGCCGATAATAAGTCGCATTCACTTTGACACCAGGCTCGATAAAAACGATTGGAGAGCATCAATAAGCAGTCACTGCGGCCCAAACCATTACTTGCGATGGGAAATTGCTTCGAGTGGCTTATTAACCTTGACCTTGAGCTCATTTTTCAACATGTGTCGAATACTGTCTTGATATATTTTCAGTTCGTTGGCCATTTTTCTTCCACTTCGACGTGAATTTCGTTAAAGTCGAGCCTTCACTTTCCGCATCATTTCTGGCGTTGTTGCGGTTCTGTTTGGTCCACCTCCATAGCGTTTTACAATGCTACCAGTATCATTGTAACGTTTTATAGTGCGATACACAAACATTTTATTCACTTTGAGGTGACTGAGCTCACGAACAATGGCTGGTTGTGATTTTCCAGCCAAATATAATGCAATCACATCATTACGTTAGAATTCCATCACAGAAAAAAAAATTCAACAAAACTGAGACGCAAATGCTTTTGATGGCTTATAAACAATATCGCACTTCTAACGTTAAAGCGTAACAACTCAAAATTTCCAAATTTTAGTTTTTTGCAAGAAAACAATGTACAGTGGTCATCTCTACCCACTGTAAAAATCGTTCAGTGGTTTGTCTAGTTTTTCGTTAAAAACCCCGTTATGACTCTCTCTTTGTTTTCAGAATGACTTCATTTGTCTCAACTAAAGAGTTACATTTTTAGTTGTCTCCAAGTGTTTGAACAAATTTGTGTCACATAAAGTGTAACATTTTGAATTTTTCTATTTTAGCGCAACTACTAAACAAATAAGAATGAAACAACCGTTATATTGTTTTTAATGATATTTTCGTGCGGATACATATTTTTTCCTTGAAAATGTTCAGATTTTGAGTTATTACGCTTTAACGTGAGAAGTGCGATATATTGAACTGTCATTAGAACAATTTTGACATTGATGTTATGAGCTATTTTACAGATACAAGCAGTGTGAAGTTGGTAACACTTCATATCGTTCACCCTGTATATTCTCAAAAGCCTATACTTTCGAAATATCAAAAAAACAAATAATCGATTGTTTGAAAATTCTAAACCACCCCTTAACAGTAAAAAATTGTGAAAATTTAGTAAGCCAATGATCGGGCGTTCCTGTAGCCGAATTCGTTGGAACGTGACCACCATTTGGGAGTGCGTATGGTCGAATCTCCATGCATCAAACGACACAAAATAATAAAAAGTTTTTGCTAATAGCTGTCGCACCTGCCATGAAAAGTTCCTCATAAAGAAATAGTTGTCAATCGGAGTCGGCTCAAAACTGTGGGTCCCTCCATTTGTGGAACAACATCAATACGTACACCGCAAATAGAAGGAGGATCTCCCAATATATATATATATATATTTATATTATGATTGGGATATTTTAGATTTTAAAATTATTAATTGCTCTACCAAATAAACTTTCAGGATTCAAGACAAATTTAGTTTTATATTGCCTTTGTAAGGTTTTGGCTAAAAAAATTTGTGTTTTTACTCTTGGTGCAGTGCTCACCAACATCAGTGTTCAACAATATCTGGTCACTCCATTGCGTTTTCATTTGGCACGCCCATTTGGTCTCTCACAGCCTGGCTGCACTACCCATACTAAAGCCAAAACTCAAACGCAGTGCCAATTTTTCCTGTTATTTTCTAACATCTTACTTGGTTTTTGCTATTGACACCTTTTACAAGCATTTCTTGATTCACTACACGAGCTCAACTCTCAGCTGTTACGGTGATATGCCGCTGTGCCACAATACATTTCCATTACTCTGCCTGTCATTGCTTTGCTATGGAATTTATATAATTTTTTTTTTATTAAAATTTTTTCCTTTGTTGCACGCTCAGAGTGTGATTCCTTTACTCGTTGCCTTTCCTCTTCAACACTCGCAAGCAACATTTCTACAAAATAGAAACATTCCTCGAAGAATTCGCTTACATGAGTGCCATTTATATATGTATTTGCATCGCTGCGTATTTGTGTGCATGTATGTATGTGTGATACTGTTATTTCGCGCATTATTGATGACATTTTCTATTTTATTAGTATTTTTTTCATTGCATTTCTGGCGCACATAACCTAGATTCACAATTCTTGCGCTCAATTCACAACTTCAATTTACACCTGCAGCCATTCACACATACGCATTTACGCACACACCTACATTCTTCTATTAGTATAGCACTCAATTACTTAACTCTTTTTACACTTCTTCGCATGACAACGTTTATTTTTGTTTCTCTTCATACAATTTATACTGTTCAGCGAGAATTAAATTTTGGTTTCTGATTGATGCCAGCTCCCTTTAGAAAACTATCTTCTGCGACATCTTACCTTTATTCTTGTATTTACTCTTCCCCTCGAATTAACCTCAGAATTGCGTAAGGCTAATTGCCATTTATACCTGACACTCTGACCTGGCTCAAAAGCTGGTTGCTACCTCTGTGTCTCAACCTCCACTTCCCGAACATATTGTGCTTCTGCAGTCACTTGTTGTTATTGGCCTCGGTTGTTATGGCAACTATGTATAAGGCTTGGACTGTTGAGTGCCTGCTGCCTCGCCGGGCCACCTTTCGTTGCCTGCTTTGGTTGGATTGATGCCGAGCTTCTACATAATTGCTTAAGATTCTATTAAATTAGATTAAAATTAAATCATGAGGACAAGCCAATGGACCAGTGTACATTCCACTTATATTCGCTTTTATTGGTGCTATTATGTTGATTATGAAAATTGAATTAAAATTCATTTGTGTATTAAACAGAACGACATTCTCGGGACACGGAATTTGTATATGCGTGAGTAAGTTGAGCCAATCTGTCGCCATTATGTGGCCATGGAAGGTGGATTAATGAAGTACATCAATAAATATTTTAGCATTAGAGCTAATTAAGGTATATTTTGGGTTAAGCGGAACAAATTCAAATTATGAACTTGCTAAGAGAAGAAACAATAGTAATAGAGTAAATATTAGGGCGGATCGATTTAAAAATTGCTCATTGCTCTGTGAAAATCGTACTCTAGGGATCAAAATAAGAAACTTTGCCGAAGGAACCATACCTCTAAAACGAATTCTGATGTCTCCAAATTTGGGTCGAACGAAAAATCCCACTTTGACCCATTTAGAGTGCTCCAATCGAGTCCAAATGTATGACCGACCCCCACTAACTTTGGATGGCCGATCCACCCATGCCAGTGGCACACCCCCTGGAACTCCCCTGGGGGTTCCCCATACGATCATTTCAAAATATCACCATTTTTGGCCTTCACATGAAAAAAGAAACTAAAAAGTTCGACCTAAATAGGAGGGCATCAGAATTCGTTTTAGAGGTGTGGTTCCTTCGGCAAAGTTTCTTATTTTGATCCCTAGAATATGATTTTCACAGAGCTTATGGGCAATTTTTTTGCCTCCCCACAAATCGTCCCGGCCTAGTAAATATACATCGCCCGAAATTATTATAGAGGCAGCACAAGTTTGGTCTATTTATTTATTTTTTTTAATTTCAATTACTTTTTAACAAAAATATATTTAGTTCTATTGTAGTATAGCAAAGACCATAATAATCAAAGTTTTAAACTTTATACACGATTTATAAAAATTCGAGAAATGATGCTGCAATTTTTTTAAACTGAGTTTTTTATTATTTATTTCATACTCCTGAACTCCATTTCAAAAACATTCTATATTTGTTCATAGGCCTCAGTTCATTGAACGATATTCTAATTTCATTGCGCATAGTCCTTTGCCAAGTCATCAGTGGTCCGCCTCTTCTTCTTGTTCCTTGCGGATCAAAGTCAAGACGGCATGTGGTATTTCATCATAAGGCTTTAGCAGAATATGCCCTATCCATCCATCTCTTCTTTATTTCGTTGTTGATGCTTTTTTGGCGTGTAATTCTCTAGAGTTCCCCGTTTGTCATTACTCTAGGCCACTTCATAAACTCTTGCAGTTTGCGTTCGTGGTCGATGTCACAAGCCAAGTTTGGGATCTGTATAATAGAACATTTTAAGCTTTGTGGAATTTTTGATGTTGCTAGAGCGCCATATTTGTATATTTCGAAGGATAGCAAATGCGTTAAGTGCTTTATTTATTCTGTTTGCGCCACCGTCTTTGGAGATGATACTTCTCAAATAGCAAAAACTGTCAACATTTGCAATAATGTCTTGTCATCACGCGACGTTCTTAGTTTTGATACGCATAGATTCCATGATTTTGATACTACTTTTCAGTCCTGCTTTTGCGGACTTTTGCTGACATTTAGTGGAGAAAAAACCAGAACTTTTCTTTGTGAAGCACTCTACAATTCGCACCATTGTAGCTTTTTCTAATTAAAATTATAATTTTCCTCGAAATATCCATTCTCTTTAAGCTTTCTGATATTCATTCACTCACATAGTGTTGATGTTTCAATGCAGGAGCGGTCTTGTTTTGTACGAAGCTTACTAGGTATTTCTTGGTTTAGCAATGCGATCTAAAATGATTTTATAAAATATTTTGCCAATTGCAGGCAATAGTGCAATACCCCTACAGTTGTTGCAATCCGAAAAGTTACCCTTTTTGGGCAACTTTACCAATATCGCTACCTTTCATTCGGATGGGATTATTTCCGAATTCCAGACATCTCGAAAAATTGGCTTTAATACTTCAGCATTCACGTCTCAAGGCATTCGAGGCATTCGGCCGGAATGTTGTTAGTACCGGCAGATTTCTCATTTTTTTGTGATCGCACAGTTTGAAAAATTTCTTCTTCACTAGGATGGATGTGCAAATTTTACGTAAAAGTCACCTGTGGTGTGATCTGCTCGGTGAGATAACGCTCTTGATATCTATGTCAGGGCTGACATTGAATGTCTTTTTAAAGTGGTCGCGCTACACTTTTACTTCTTCTTCTTCCTTGCTGATAACACGTCCGTTGGAGTTTTTTATAGGAACATTATGTTGACTCTTGTTGCTTGCCAATTTCCTTATATTTGTGTACACCTGTTTCAAGTCAGCCTTTGATGCAGCAATTTTTTAGTTAGTACCATAATTTCTCTGCATAGATGTGGAGCGCTTTTCCTCTCTTTTGTCATGTCTGCTCTTAGTTAGTCACTCTTTGCTTGATTTTGTTGCGCTACTTAGTATTTCGTTGGCGGTATTCAATACTGAATTTTTTTGTCGCTTTTTCATAGGTCTTCGATGCTTGGTTCGCTAATGCTGGCGCTAAGGCTTTTATCACTCCCTTCTGGGGCCATCACAGCAATTGGGTAACTACAACCGACAAGCGAGCTTCACAGGCTGAGAGGGGCTGCAGATGGACTAAACTGATGTTACCTGTCATGTCCGATCGACTCTCGCAAACCCTCCTGTCATTAAGGAGAGGGGAGTGCAGGTGGCTGGTTGGACTGATGACAGGCCACTTTCTGTGAGCGAAGCACATGGAAAGGTTGGGCACCTCAAACAATGTACTCTGCCCAGCTTGTGAAGAGAAGGATGAGGCGACGGACCACTTCCTGCACGTCTGCTCCGCCTTCGCTCGAATCAGGTTTGAGGTCTTTCGTACTGATGTGTTAAGAAGCGACCATCTTGGCTCCTTGGCACCTCAAGATGTACACAGATTTCTGCGGAGGTCGGTTCGATTTGAAAAAAAGTAAAAGGGAATCCAAGTGTCTGAGTCTGAGTGCTGCACTTGCTAGTTGTCCCGACAAAAAAAAAAAAAAAAAAAAAACAAAGTATTTGCTTATAAGCATGCGAGAATTTTGTCTAAAATCGATTGTGAAACTTGTACTGAGCTGAGAAGAATTTATGTTTAATTAGTCTGAAAATTTATTTCTGGGGAAAATGTTTTCTTTATTTTTTTTTATCTCTTAACTTTGACATTTTTAAAAGCTTGAAATTTATTGCTTATCCCCAACGGCCTAACAGTTGTACTTTATTTTTTATTTTTATATTTATTTTTTCTGCTGTCCGAAAGCAATTACTTTTGTTTTATTGTCGTAAAAAAACACAAAAACAAAAAGTAAAAATATTTTCCTCTCTGCACTTAGCCATGCAATACATCATTTATCGTAGTAGATAAAATGGCCGTCTATCACTTATTTTCCGCCAATATTTTTCTGCTGCTTTCGTAGAAATTTTCCCATGCTGCCTATTATCAATTTCTGCTACATATACAAACGGCTTTAAATTACTTGCACTGAACTCAACTGCCTTATCAATTGCGCCACAAATCATGCGCTTAAAAATAAGGACCAGAATTAGGAAAAATAAAGTAGAATTTAGAAAGGCCCATTGGTCATGTCCTTGAATGCAAAACTCAAAAAAGGCTGAACGACAACAAGCAAAAAAAAAAAAGGAGAAAAGTAAATAAACAAATTGGCGCAGGAAACATATAAGAGGCCGATAAATAAAAATAAAAGGATAAAATGTGTGGACGAGTGTGAAATTAAAGTGTCGGCAGCTATGCGTTGAAATTCCTTGCATACTTAGCAGCGCTGGTGATGTTCCACTGACAGACCGCGCTGCACTGCAGATAGCGTGCCTTGTTTGTTAAGTAAATTGAAAATGGTAGACACAACAACAACGCTATTGAAATTTAGCAAGCAAATACACGTATTTGCAAAATAATATGTACATTCATACACGCATACAAATACCCACAAACACTTTGAAGAGTGTCAAATTTACGTTCTCTCATTTATAACACTCATACGCCCTGTTGTACAATTGAAGACCACATTGCGAGGAACACAGTTTGGGAGGTGATGATAGAAGGAATCACGTTTCATGTGAAATATACAATAAAAATGAAAACGTTCGCTTCGAATCACCTATTTCAAAAGCTCGCGTGCAAATATTGTTTATACTTGTTTTCTTGAAACGTGGCTCTGTTACGTGAGGCTTTTTATTTTTCGTTAGCAAAAATATTTTAAATGCTGAAAAATTTAATTTTCCCTCACGATTCATGTTAAGTGTCTACTATATTAAGAGTTGCTGATGTTTGACAATTGTGTACTGTGGAAAAGAAAGATATATAATTCTGAAAATCCAGAAAACTTAACATAGAAGTCAAGTAGTGGAAGCTTTTCGGCTACGGCGTTTTAATGCATATATATCGAAGTCAGTCGATAGGTGTATATTTAATGACGACTGAAATTCTAAAACAAATGATCCCATATACCTGAAATTTTAGGCTATATATATACGTATACATATTTAGCGCTTACACCCTTTTTGGTTGTTTGGTGGAGCTACAGTTTTAAGCCGACTCCGAGTCGCCGTATACAAACAGACAAGCAATGTAGTAAGCGGAGATCAAAATACAGATTTCCATCAAAAAATTCAACAATAAAAGTGGATGATTAATTTTGTGCCACCTTGTGCGTTTCTTGGCTTTAGCAGAGGGACTTGATGACAATTTTTTGTTTCTCATTATTTTTATACGTTATTCACGAAAACATTGTTCGTTCTACTAAAACTGAATACAAACTTCATTTCTTGCGCAAATTTAAAAAATGCCACTATTTTTTATTAAAATTTCGATCTTTTTAATCAGAATCTTTAACAAAATTTCAAGTATGCAATTCTATAGCCAATTAAATTTTGGTATTGCAAAGTGCAAATATGAAGTTCTCAAAAAATGCATGGAGATTTTGTGATATACTTTTTTGAGTATTGTGTGCTTTTTCGTCATTATTTCAAAACGGACAAATAACACTAGAAAAATAAGTTAAAAAAAGAGGTTCTCTGTAAAGTCGGTTTACTGACGATAGTTTAACGTGACAACGTCATAAGAAAATATTGATGGAATGGTTGCAATTTTCAAAACAAAATTTTAATTGTATTTGTTTGATAGATATTTTGTATGGATATAGAGGAGGAGGTAAATGGAATTGCAATGGAATAGGTCAAGTTACATTTACACAAACGTGAAAAATGACAAAACATTTATCAAATTCATGAAAGATATCTTCAATTTCGATTGTGCATCAGACGTTAATAAGTCAACAACACTAAGAGGCACCATCACCGATTTGCTTACTTTTCCTATCAACGTCCTATTCTATCCTATAAATTAATAATAACAACATTAAAAGAAGAGGTAATATTAACAACTAGTCGTCACTAATTATAAATTCGGTAAGAATGATGGTGATACAATTGGTTTTATTTTAAATTCTTCATGTAAATCAAATTAATAATACTCATAGAGAAATAGTTCATTACCATGCACACAGGAAGAAGGCATATGCAAATACAAATATGTTAATTTATATACATATGCGCATATACATACATATACATACATACATATATATGCTCACTCTAGTAGGACAGAGCCAGATGTCGAACGTTGCCGAACGCGGGGCCGATTGTGCTCTTTGTCGTTCGTTCCGCTCACTCGCTTGCAGATCAAGTAAGGTAACGCCGCATGAGTAAGATAACGCCGCATGAGCGAGGTAACGCTGTATGAGCAATGTTACATCCGCATTCATCACCGCATTTTTTGGTGCGTGCAGCCGGCTACATGGAATTATTAGACGTTATCGCGTCAAAAAAAATAAATAAATAATTGGCGCATACATTTCCCCTAGATGTTTGGCCGAGTTCCTCCTCCTATTTTTGGTGCACGTCTTGATGTAGTTTCATAAATGGATGGACGTACAAACCAACTTCGAACGGCAAATATTTTTTATGAGGAACTTTTCCATAGCAGAAATACACTCGGAGGTTTGTCATTGCCTGCCGAGTAATAAGCAATAATAACATTTAACTTCTATAGCAAAATAATATTTAACCAGTTTTAATAATATTTCCTGTTTTCGTTGAATTTTTTAATTTTTTATTTTCTACCATTTGCCATTGTCTGTCGAGGGGCTACCGATATTAGATAAAACCTTTTCTATTATTTTGTTCTTTCATGCACTTAGATTGTAACTTACGCACCAACTAATGTGGCTACGGTGGCCGCAGGATCAGTTCCATAGTCAGTCTTCTTCTACTATTAATGCAAAATAAGTTGTACATATGTAGTTTATATCAAAAAAATTTAACTCGATTTGTGATTATATTTTCTGTTCGGTTAATTAAAAATCGAGATGTGATCCTAAGTAATATTTTTATGTGTAAAGCACAAAAATGTTTAAATTGTATAAAGTTCGTAAGATTCATAAAGCGCATCAAAAAATATGGGCATTTGTACAAGAACATATAGTGAATTCGAAATTGTTCTACAATATTTAGAAGCTTTTGATTTTTTTTGTTCATTAAAATTTTTAGAACAATGATTCTTTACGGTTCCTGATTTGTAGACAAGTTCACACTCGACACTATTTCGCATTTGAGTCAATCTAGAATAATTAAATTCAGCAAATCTTAAATACCTAAAATAATATACAACCCTAAGCCATTACTGACAGTTTTCCAAACTTTACGGTAGGGATAATATTTTTGTTTTGTAGTGCTGTGAGAGGCTTACGCCAAACTCTCTGGGGTCATCCCAGTACTCTGTGGGAAGTGATATGTGCTCGGTGGCAATTCGCAATCTTTTATCAACGTTTTGTGCTGATATCAGGGGCTTTTTTCTAGTCACTCTTGAGGAATATTTGTGTTTTTGCAACACGTTTCGAACAGTTTCATGACAAACTCTTAACCCGTACTCTTTTTCCACTTGAAGAGCTAATTCTCTTGTACTGCTTTGCGGGCTATTATAAACACTTTTAATAATTTTACGTTCAATTTGCTGCGTCACTTTTTTTGGTCTGCCTGTAGACCCTTTCAACTCGAGTCTTTCTTCCTTTTCAGCACGGACTATTAGTATTGCGGGCAAAAAGTAAGGTTAATTTATTTGTCAAACTTCGCGGGATTAAAATTTCGCTCTAATTATTTTTTCATGAGTTGGCAGCACTGTTAATAACATCTGAGCCAACTTTCATGTGAATGTCATTATCAATAACATATTTACGCTTGTGCTTACCAAATGACCAAGAGTGCATTTTTCGAATTTTACAATGTCTGATTTGTTGAGCAGAGAAGTGCCATCAAATTTTGTTTGCGGAATGAAATTTCGGCTGCGGAAACGCTTAGCATGTTGCAGAAGGCATTTAGTGATACGAACATGTCGAAGAGAAATGTTTATAAGTGGTACAAAGACTACAAAGAGGGTCGAGAACGTGTTGATGACTTGGAGCGCTCCGGACGACCATCGACGTCAACAGATGACCAACACATCAATAAAGTGAAGGAGTTAGTATTCAAAAATCGTCGGTTGACTGTTAAAGACCTTACTGATATAATCGGAATATCAGAAGGATCTGTGAAAACCATTTGGGCCTACGAAAAGTCAAATCTCGTTTGGTACCGAAAACTCTCAATTTCTTGGAAAAAAGTCGTCGCGTTGATGTGTGTGAAACAATGCTTTCAGACTATCAGGACAAGCTCAAATGCATCATTACGGGAGATGAGACTTGGATTTATGCTTACAACCCTGAAACAACCGACCAATCAAGCGAATATCGTGCTAAAGGCGAGGCCAGCCCGAAAAGAGCACGTCAAAGTCGTTGATGACAGTTTTTTTCGATTTTCGTGGTGTGGTGCACTATGAATTCCTTCCACCTGGCCAAACTGTTAATAAGGAATATTATTTGAGCGTTATGCGTCGTTTACGTGGAGCAATTCGTCTAAAAAGATCAGAATTATGGGCCAACAACTCTTAGTTTTTGCATCACGATAATGCACCGTCTCACACTGCACTCGTTCTTCGTGACCATTTCGCCAAAAATTCCACGCATACCGTTCCGCAACCACCGCATTCGCCTGATTTGGCTCCATGTGACTTTTGGCTATTCCCAAAACTCAAGAGACCACTCCGGGGAACGCGTTTCGAGTCAATTGAGGAGATAAAAGCTGAATCGAAGAAGGTGCTGAAGGCTATACCGGAAATGATCTATTTGGCACGTTTCGGGGATTGGAAAAATCGTTGGCATAAGTGTATTTCATCGAGAGCGGACTATTTTGAAGGGGATGAAATTGATTTACAAGAATAAATAAAGATCTTTCATTTTACAACCAAATTCACCTTACTTATTGCCCACAGTAGTATTATATACAGTTCCAATTTTGAGGGAGAACATATCGGCGATTTCTCTGGTAGATTTGCCTTTGTAGTGATTGAAATACACTAATTGAATAATATTTTTTGAAACTCGTTTTCCTGGCATTTTTTTTTATTCAAATCTGAGATCTCTTGTAGCACTAAAGGCAATCACTTTATAACTAAATATTTTCTTACCCCTTTCACATTCCATACCATTTGCAAAAAAACCCAAATGAATGAAATTCGCGGAAAATAACTGCATTTTTTGTTGTTT
>JAYXIM010050825.1:0-11693 GCA_037575425.1 Anastrepha fraterculus
ACGAAACCCATTCTCACGAAACTAAACACCCACTTACAACTGTTTGCTTCCTCAAAAAATAAATAATCAAATCCACATGTAACATTTGTTCTTTGTTGTTTTCTGAAACAAAGGAATTATTTCTACCTAAAATCATATTAATGAATCCCAGAGAAGAGTCTGACTGGTACCGTACCTATATAAGTACAATTCTCTTGTGCTCTTGAGCTGCTAAATCCGTACAAATCCGAGATCAGAATGCAGCGAAGCGAAAATAGTAGCTGAATTTTTAAATAAGCAAGCAATTCCCGCTACGTTTTTGTCACAGCCCACAATTTTTTTTATCCAAGGCATGTAATAGTGGTAAAGTTTTCTTCTTGTCCACATTTTATACATTCACATACATATACATACATACATACATATATGTATTTTTTTAACTTCAGCTTCGTTTGCTTTCTTTTCGGTCAGTTGGTGGAATGCAAATAAATACGCAAATGGCCGGACATTCCATGGATAGGCTTGCGGCCTAGAATGCGACACAGCGGCAATAATTTGTGCACATACCTTTGCATGGATATTAATAAATTATTTTATTTCCGCTTAAATCCGTTAGTAAATTGTGAATGAAAGAAACAGAAACTGTACAGAAATAACAAAAAAAAAATTATTGTTTGTGTATGTATGAGTATTTGCAGCAGCCTAAAGCGACAGCGCAGTGAAAGTGAGTGCAAGGGTGGAGTTCAGTGAGTGGAAAAGAATGAAAAAAAAACATGAAATAAAAACGTTCACAAAGCTCATGTAGACAAAGAATTAAAACGGGGAATTAAACCAGCAGCATTTTCAAGCTTAAAAATGCTGGACAATGGGAATAAATGTAAAAATAACACAAAGCAAGTAAGAAAGCGCAGTAGAAGAAGTGGGTAGAAAAAATCATGTAAAGGATAAAAATAAATAGCATTATGGGCAATATTCTTATTTTAACTCATGTACTTTCATACATGCAAACGTGTATACGCATGCTAATATGAGTACATACAGCCCGCGACAATTGATAGTACCTCAACTTTTCGACCAGTTCTGGCTAATTTCTTATTTCGTTTCTTTTTTTTGTTTTCTTTGAATTTTCATTATGTTTGGGAAAAAACAAAGTAACTTTTCTAACATAAACCATGCAAGTCAAATTATAAAATTTTACGCAAAAATTAAAAAAATGCGCACAAAAATTTTCATCTCGATTCCTAGCGTTTTAAATAGAACTTCTAGAAAAACGAACAAATGCCTGAAACTTTGTTTATACGAGGGGTGCCTTTTATATGTCGGGATTTGGCCACCCTGGTGTTGCAATCTGGCAACTGACAGCTGTATCGCAAAGTTTGACATTTTTTGGCTTTTACGTACTCAGGACGTTTTGAAATACCAGCGCTATTTATGTTGTTTACAGTAACTTAAGAGATTCATCTCGGTCTAAAAATGGAATTAAATCGTGAACATTTTCGTGCGATTATTTTTTACAACTTTCGACGTGGATTAACTCAGCAACATTGCATGGATGAACTTAATTCATTTTTTGGCGATGAAGCTTCAGCAAGGACCAGTGTTTATCAATGGTATGGTGAATTTAATAGTGGTCGTAGTTCACTCCAAGACGAATTTCGTGAAGGTCGTCCAAAATCAGTTGTTGTTCCGAAAACCATTGATGCTGTGCGCGAACTGATATTGCAAGATCGTCATGTGACCTATCGTGATATTGAGACAATCTTAGGCATTAGTGGGACCAGCTACATTCAATATTGCATAAACATTTGACTGTCAAAAAAATTTGTTCGCGTTGGATCCCACACAATTTGTCAATCGCTCAAAAAAAAGGCTCGTGTCGATTGGTTGAAGGAAATGCTCAAAAAATACGATCGCGGGGCTTCGAAACACGTCTATGACATCGTGACAGGTGATGAATCATGGATTTACGCGTCTGAGCCCGAAAGTAAACAGCAGTCGACTGTATGGGTGTTTCAAGATGAGCCAAATCCAACAAAAGTTGTTCGCGCACGAAGCACTTCCAAGCAAATGGTAGCCTGTTTTTTCGGAAAAACGGGACTGTCGCAACCGTACCACTAGAACAACGCAGAACAGTAAATTCTGAGTGGTACACAACCATTTGTTTGCTAGTTGTCTTCCAAGAAATTAGGAAAACCAATCGCCAAAGACGGATCACTCTTCACAATGCGATCTCTCACACATCGGCTCAAACAACTGCATTTTTGAGCACCCAAAACATCGAATTAATGGGTCATCCGCCGTATAGTCCTGACTTGGCACTGAATGACTTCTTTTTATTCCCGTACGTAAAAAACAAACTGAGAGGTCAACGTTTTTCGACACCTGAAGAAGTGGTTGCGGCATTCAGAATGCATGTTTTGGAGGTATCTCATTCAGAGTGGCAAAAGTGCTTCGACAATTGGTTCAAGCGCATGCAAAAGAGTATAGTTTTTGAAAAACAAGTGATTTTTGACTATTAAAATTTGTTTGTGTTCTCTAATCCCGACATATAAAAGGCACCCCTCGTATGACGAAAATAGGCAAGACCGTCAAAAAAAACAAAGAAATTGTGAAGATTTAACCACATCTTTTAGGAACTTAAAGCATTAAAATTTCTTAAGCCATGAAACTACTTAACAAAAATTTTTACAGACATTCTATAAGTAATTAAAAATTGTTAAGTTGAGTTAAGAAATTTGCAGAATTTTTTAATTTTTTTTGTATAATTTCAAAACTAAACTGACCTTTGGTAGACTATTAAAAATCGTGGAATTGGTTAAAAAATAATTGGATTTTTTTTTTATTGTTTTAATGAAATTTGATAATTTGTTTTTGATGGTTTTTCTTAGATAATGAACCGTACTTGTATACAAAAATAATAGACATTCAAAAAAAAAACATCAAACAGTAGTAAAAACTGATTGCTGAGCTATCAATGCCGCGAAGTGTTATGCTTGGCGTATATTCATATTTACATATGCAATTGTGCAACTGCCCGGAAATCTGTGCAAATTATAAAATTATTTATAAAGCATGAAACATACTTCGGAAATGGTTAATAAAACGAATTTAGGTATTTGCAATATAAAAATCCTTACACATAGTAAATATTTGCGCACACAAAGTGAAGTCCAAAATAAACGTCACAAACGTCAAAAGCGTCATCTTTTTAATGAGTTAGTGGGTGGAAAGTTACATCCCTAGCTGACTTCCAATGAACTTTTAGTGACATTCGGTTCAGTGTAAGCCAAGTTATTGCGTCTAAAGTCTCAGTATGTTTCTGTCATCGGTTAGGTTCAGTAGTAATGGTTGCCCAGAGAGTGGGCCCACTTGGACGAAAGAAGTTTGGTTCATCCTTTGAGATACCATTGCAAGAGGGGAAAGAGAGTTGAACGAAAAAGGAACGAAAGGGACAGAGATGGGGAGGTTTAAGTGTTTGTGGTCTATGACTATAACAGTGACTAGTCTGCGGTTGTGTTAACCTCTTTATGCTGCTAATGAAGTTCATCAGATTTTTGTTATCAAGACCTGCTATATCAGCAGGGGCAGAAAAGAAGTGAGAACCAAGATGCTTAAATCTTAGTCCCGCGAGAGCTGGGCAGCTAAGGAGAAGGTTCTGAGATGACTCCACCCAGACCCGACGAGAGAGGGGGGCATGGGGGACTTTTTACCCCAGGCCCGGAGTTCTCAGAGGGACCAGACTTGAGATTATACGTATTTATATGAATTAGACGCAATTGGAAAGGGCCCGCATTTGCAGGCCCGGATATGCTCTCTACGGTCATGACTCCACCTCATCCTCCATACAGCTGACGCAAAAAGGATTCAAAGTAATTCCTAGTCTCACGGCATGTATACCCCTCGTGTAGTGCTCCGTGAGGAAGCCCACTAAATTTGAGAGATGAGATTTTGTCATCCTCAGAATATCACTCGAACGGCCCCTATCCAAACGTGGCCATAAGGAATTCGCGACCTTACACATTCGTGTACTTGCCCAGCGCTCGCTGAGTTGTCAAGGGGATCCCGATCCTCTCCTTTCGCGGGCATACTACCTCACAGGTCCCTTGTCTTGCCAGCTCTGCTGGATGAGCACCGCTTAGCTTGGGCTATTAGCTCCTTCAGGCTGATTGACCTACACATAAAAAGCGAAATTCCTCGGGGGCGTTTGTCGCATACCCAACATGCCTACTGTAAAGGCAGATCAGTGGAATCTGTCCTGCACACAATTGTTAAAGATATTGAGGAATCCCTATATCAAAAAGAAATCGCAGTTGGCGCTTTCCTCGACATTGAGGGGGCTTTTAGTAATGTTCTCCCGGAAGCAATCACTAAATCTCTGGGTATGCTGGGGGTTGGAGCCGACCTTTCCCGGTTTACCTACAGAATGCTTAGCGACAGAACGGTCATGGTAGAGTGGGGCGGCGTCTCCCTCCGCCGGCAGGTGAGCAGGGGCACGCCACAAGGTGGTGTTCTCTTACCATTTCTCTGGATCATTGCTATCAATTACTTGCTGGAGGAGCTGATGAGGAGGGGCTGATGGTGATTGCCAACGCGGATGATGTGGCATTAATTGTTAGTGGAAAGCTGATGTCATCGGTGCAAAAATGAGTTTCGAACAAAGAGCTAATATCAAATTTTGTTTTAAAGCCAGTAAAACGTTTGCAGAAACATTTGAATTGATGAAAAAAGTGTATGGCGATGATAGTCTATCTCGTGCCAGAGTTCATGAGTGGTCGTGAGGACATAAATGACAATGAACAAAATCAGTAATCACTGAAAACTCCATCGAATTAACGATTCCACGGGAATTGTCCACGAGGAGTTCGTGGCAATGGGCCAAACCGTTAATGCAATTTTCTAGCTTGGCGTTTTGAAGCGTTTTTTGCATCGCATTCGTCGAATTCGCACCGAATACAGCGAAGGAGGAAGCTGGCGGTTATTGCATGATAATGCACCATCTCGTCGATCCACTCTTCTCACAGATTTTTTGACTAGAAATCGCATTTTAACCATCAATCACTCACCGTATTCGCCTGATGTGGCTCCCTGTGACTTCTATCTATTCGGAAAATTGCATTTGGCTATCCATTTGGCTTGTACCGACTCTTTCGAAAAGCTTTTAGATCGTAAACTTTACAACTTAATTTAGGTTCGTTTAGATTAGGTTGAAGCGGTTGTCTTGTGGAACACACTCAGGCTGATAGCCCATTGTGATGCCGCGTGGGGAGCTTTCCCCATTTCTCCTAAAACCAGTGTGTGATTTTCAAAAATTTTAGAATACCTCCTATTTCTGCAGAACTGAGATCTTCCAATTCGTTGAAAAATTGTCTGCCTAGAATAACAAATCTCCGTCTGAATAGAGCAGGATAATGGCACAGAAGGTGTAAGATTCTCTCTTCCACTTCCTCATCAAGACAACTTCTACAGAAGTCTTGTGCTTGCACACCCATCCTTTGGGCGTGCCTACCTATTAGACAATGTCCCGTTACGACTGAAATCAGTGTGCTAAGACTATGCTTATTTTGGTTCAGCAAAGATTTTGTGCGTTTAGCACTAAAAGTCGGCCACAGATGATGGGCTATTTTGCAGGTGGCTTCATTACGCTATCTTTCGTTTGCTTTGCTTTCCGTCTATGTCATTGTCTACATATGTACTCATCGGTCAACTTGGTGCCAAGTCTCGCTAGTTCATCGGCTCTACAGTTACCCGCAATGTCGCGATGGCCAGGAACCCATATTATCCTTAAACGAAATGACTCAGCTATCTCTTTAAGAGATGTGCGCCATTGCATGGCTACCTTGGAGGTTGTCGACTGTTTTGTGAGGAATTTTATCACCGCCTGGCTGTCAGTGAAAATGTAGATATCATTTCCGGATATCGCATCACACGGTACCAGTGTCGCGGCTTTCGTTATTGCTATCAGTTCAGCCTGAAAGACACTACAGTAGTCGGGGAGCCGAAAACTGAAGGAGATCCCCAGATGCTCGGAGTATACACCTCCGCTCACCCTGCCCTCTAGCTTTGAGCCAACTATGCATACATGGATGCACTTACCCTGTCTTACATCGTCGCATTCCCAGTCTCCCCTTGAGGGTAAGAGAATCGTAAATGTTGTAATGGCAAGTGTATGCGGGAGTGCATAGTCTACCAGTCCGGGAAGCCCCAAAGTGCCAGCCAAGAACATAATCCGTGTTTGACCACTTACTTAGAGTGTTCAACCTTACTGCAGCACTGCGTGCGTTATATATTGCCTGCAGATCTACCGGAAGGAAGTTTACTGTTGCATGTAATGCTTTCAATGGTGTGGTTGATATCGCACCAGTTATGAGAACAGATGCTAGTCTCTGAACCTTGTTAAGTTTTTTGATGTTCACCCCCTTCTCAAGGGCATTCCACCCTGTTACAATACCATAGTAGAGAATAAGCCTAACCACTGCTGTGTACAGCCAGTGTATCATTCTGGGTTCCATTCCCCATTTCTTTCCAATTAGCCTTCCGCAGGAGTACAACGCCATCATAGATTTGCGTACTCTATCTGCGACTGTGAGCTCCCAATTTAGCTTCCTATTCAGTACAAGTCCTAGATATGTATATCGCCTTTTCTGTTACTCTAAGTGGTTTCCCTCCCAGGAATATTTGTTGAAGAGCAGGTGTTTTATGTTTTCTGCTAAATAGTATCAGATCTCTTTTTCCCCGATTTACTTCAAGTCCTCGACTTTTACACCAAAGCGATAGTCTGTTGAGGGATCTTTGTTAAAGATCGCATAATGTTGGAAGGTGTTTCCCCGCAATTGCTATAATGATATCATTGGCATATGAGATTATTTTCCCTCCCATTTTTTTAAGTTCTTGAAGAAGATTATTGACAGGTAAGTTCCACAGAAGTGGAGAGATTACCCCACCTTGGGGCTGTACCCCTGATGGGGAATTTCTTGGTGGATGTGTAACCCAGATTTGCGCTTATCGTTCGCCCAGTTAGCATTCGTTTTATAAACGAGACTAGTACCCTGTTTACACCCATTTCCGTTAGCGAAGTTGTAATAGCCTCGAGGGGTGTATTCCTTATAGTGCAGTGATTTCTCAACCATGTCAACTAGCGCGTGGAGCGCTGTTTCCACTGATTTGCCTTTGCTGTATGCGTGTTGGGATGGTGATAGCTTATTGCAAATTTCTCCTTTGATATGCATATCTAGTAAACGTTTTAGGGCTTCTAAGAGAAAGGATGATAGGCTAATCGGCCTGAAGTCCTTCGGTTTCGCATGTGTGGTTTTCCCTGTCTTGGGAATAAATACCACTTTTACTTTCGCCCATTTTTTGGGGATATAATTGAGTCATATCGCCGCCTTGAAGATTAAGGCGAGTATGTGGCAGATCAGCGGGGTCTGAAGCTGCCAATGGCAAATTTTATGTTATCCTCCGTTATGACATCTGTTCGGGTTTCCCGTTGTGAACTACAGGTTGAGTTATACTGCCTTCGTTGCAGCGATAACCTGGAAAGTGTGTCTGCATTAGTAATTCTAGTGTTTCTGCACTGCTAGTTGTCCAGTTGCCGTTCTCTTTTATGAGGTAGCTAAGGTTGCTTGGGCTCGTTGATAGGACTCTTCGGAGCCTACAAGTCTGACAGAAAACTTAATTTAACAACTTTAAATATTCCTAAAGCATTTTTCAAAATAAACTAATAATTAAATTAAAAAATAAAATACATGACATCAAATAATCCTGGAAATCTTTGTCCCATAACATATAATCCATCTGAAATAAAATGTTTGTGCTAGATGTAGGGCGCGTTTTCATGCATGCAGGAACACCATTGTGCCTGAATGAAGTCCCGAGTATAAATGAATATGACGCACACTTACCATACACTAATAAAATACGTACATAAATAATACCGCACTAATCCGCCAAGTGGCCAGCGAGCCGTTGCAGGGATAGCATTTAATATCACTTTACAGCAGCGACGGCAGACCGAAGGGTCATAACTTAAGCAGCTATGAGCACCTGCTAAGCTTCAAACGCCCACAAATAGAGCTTATTATGTGGTGAATACACGCAAGGAATATGAATGTGAATGTGAATGCGGATGTGACGTGAATATTCACAGTGGAGAAGGGATAATAATAAGCTTGCAGATGTTGTAAATAGGCGATGTTAGAAATGTTGTGCGAGCAATGGAAAAATTGAATAGCAAGCGGAATTTCATTTCAAAAAGCTTCTAAAATAATTTTTCTTTTACTACTTATGGCTTCTAACTGACAGTGGGGGAGCCTAAGTCAACTTAAATGGAATGGAAAATAAACTAAATTTTTGGTAGGCTTTTCTCCAAATCAATTTTGAAAATTTTTTTGCGAAATACAGGGTTACAGGGAGAGTATCAAAAAGACTGCTCACCATGGATAGAAAAAACGATGAACGAGCCTTTGGTAATTCGTGGTGGACTCTCTTCTTAATGATCTGCAGGAAATTGAACACATCCAAGTCTACACCGGCGATGTGTGCGTATTAATCTCAGGACGATGACTTGAAGTTATATGCAGTAAAATGCAGGTAGCTCTAAATAAGATTGAGTATTGGTGCGAAGACCGAGAAACCGATGGATAGACGCAGTAGGAAGCGATCTCACAGCAATGGAGACTCGCAACTACGAAGTAAAAGCAAGCGATATAACACTTTGGAGGAGTTTTGTGAAGGAAGCTTTGATGCACCCCGCGTTGTAATGCTGTGAATGATGATTGGTGCAAATTGTATGGTCTTTCGGTGAATCTTACGAAAATTGCCTTAGTGCTTTTCACTAGAAAATGCAATATGGAAGGCCTGCTACTACCCACATTGAAAGGGGTGTGCTGCAACTGTCTTCTGAAGTTAAATATTTAGTAGTAATCCTAGATAGTAAGCTTCCTGGAAGAAGCACGTCGAGCAGAAGGTCTCTCGGACACTAAACGTCTTCTGGCAATGTAAGAGAACCTTTGGCAAGACATGGGGTCGAGCGGCGATAGTAGCCGGCCCTGATTAGACCTATTATTACATACGCCTCTGTAGTCTGGTGGATGGCTACAATGGTTAATTCCAGAGTAAAACCCCTAAACAGGCTGGGGATCACAGGTGCGATAAGTGCGACATCTGGTGATGCCCTTAATGCCATTCTGAACTTGCAACCTCTAGATCTTCCAATTCGAAAGGAAGGCGGCGTAGAGGCTCAAGTTAAACGGAGTCTTGGGAATGAAGAAAGTACTGGCCACTGTCAGATATACCACCAGTTGTCGGAGCGGTGCACACTGTCCTCCATGCCGGTGGACAATCGGGTGCCTTTCATTGGCTTCGGTAGGAAGTATGATGTTTTGATCCCAGATAGACTTCAATGGGTAAGCCCAGAGAACCTATTAACAGGATACAACTTTCTACACCCACGGATCCAAAACCAGTGATGGTAGCGGATCTGGATGGTACTTAGATGAAGACACTAAGTACTCCTATGCCACAGGACAGATAGCCATGGTATTCCTCACTCCATCTTGAATGTGGCATACTGGCTAATTGAGAAAAAGTGGCGGGGCACCAGTACTGGAATTTGTAGTGACAGTCAAGCTACACTTAAAGCACTCTCTAACCCACGCTGCTCTTCGAAGTTAGTCGGTGAACGTAAGACAAAACTGAACAGTGTTGCAAAACACAACAAAGTTAGTCTTATCTAGGTGCCTGAATATTTTTGTATTACAGGGAACGAGTTAGCTGATGAACTGGTTAATGAAGCCAGTATGTCACTAGGCCCTGAACTCTTTTTAGGTGTCAATTCCGCATCGATTCAACTATGTATTGACGACTTCATGAGGTGTACCCATAGAGGGCTTTGGTCTGGGTTAAACTCGTGCAGAGTAGTCAAGTGCTTTGTGAAAGAACCAAACAGGAAAACAGCGACCTTACTCCTAAAACTCAGCAGAAAGGACCTGATAGTACTGGTGGGTGTACAGGGCATAACGTCTGTGGTCAGCATATAAAGGGTGATTTTTTAAGAGCTATAGGAAAGGTTTTCAAAAAAAACACACGTAAAATTCAGAAAAATGCATGAAATTTTTATTTAAATCGATAGTACAGTCCATATAATCCAATGTTTGAAGATTATTTCATGCAAATGTTGACCGCGACTGCGCTTCAAATGGTCCATCCACTTAGTCCAATTTTGGCATACTCTTTCCAATGTTTCTGCCGGTATCTCACATATAAATGCTTTAATGTTGTCTTCCAATGCGTTAATTGAAGCAGGCTTATCTGAATAGACATGAGCTTTAACATAGCCCCACAAGAAATAATCTAAAGGCGTTACATCGCACGATTTGGTTGGCCAATTGACAGGCCCCGAATGTTCACCGAACTCGGCTCTCAACAAGTCCATTGTTACGTGTGCTGTGTGGCATGTAGCACCGTCTTTCTGAAACCACGTGACATGCAAGTCAAGTTCTTGCATTTTGGGCAAAAAAAGTTAGATATGATTTCACGGTAGCGCCCACCTTTCACAGTTGCGTTACGATTCGCAGCATCTTTGCAGAAGTACGGTCCAATGATACCTCCAGCCCATAAACCGCACCAAACTATGACCTTGGTGACCTTTTCTGGATACATTGATAGCTCTTGCAATTCTTCTGGCTGATCTTCACTCCAATACCGACAATTGTGCGTATTTACGTACCCATTGATCCAAAAATGAACACAATTTTTCGATAAAAAAGTGGATTTTCAGCCAACTTTCCAAGAGCCCATTCACCAAAAATTCTGCGTTGCGGTAGGTCGTTCGGCTTCAATGCTTGCACCAGCTGTATTTTGAAAGGCTTCACGCCTAAATTCTTTCGCAAAATTTTCCACGTTGTTGAGTAACAGAGGCCCAATTGCTGCGAACGGTGACGAATCGATAATTGATGGTCATCATGGCCGATACAGCTGCGATATTTTCTTCAGTTCGATTTGATGTCCAACAATGTAAATTTGTTTCTAAATTTAGTCACAATAGCTCGAAAAGCCGCTTTAGTGGGTCGATTAAACTGACCATAAAATGGAAGAAGCGCGCGATAAACTTTCTCAACAGAACACGCAGTTTTATAATAAAATTCAATTATTTGCAAGCGTTGTTCGTTTGTAAGACGATTCAAATTATAGACCAAACTGAAGATGTTTGACAAAACACGAAACGTGCGTCAGCTGTTTAAATAAACTGTTTAAAAAGATAAAAGTTAAAAAATCACCCGTTATATTTTTATGTCAAAGTTCACATATTTATAAAAGTAAAGCAAATTATCAAGTGGAGTGTTTTTCAAAATATGGTTTTTTTTTTGTAGAAGAAAAAGCGCAAAACCTCAGCGAAAAAAAATTTCAAAACTCAACGCATTTTATATACCTGAAAATTGCACTTTGTTACCCTTGAAATTTGTACTTGCACTAAAATTGTATGGGTTATAAAACTGTTTTAGTTATTTGGTTTTTCTGAAAACCTGCTTAAAATGCTTGCATCTTTATATATAAAAATGAATGTTTGTCTGTGAGTCCTCAATGATCTCAAAAACTGTAGGACCGATTATTATAAAAATTGGTATGTATATGTATTTTTCCACGGAAAAGGTTTGTAGAATACGCTCATTGCTGATACTAGCCACCAGGTGGCGCTGCAGAGTAGCAACTACTGCCCG
>JAYXIM010050828.1:0-17592 GCA_037575425.1 Anastrepha fraterculus
TGCTATCCGCCTCCTCCAAACAAGACAGGCATACTGGGTCCTCAATGATTCCAATGATGGTCACCCATGCTGACTCCTTGGGTTGTGTCCTGTAATAGCGACCATCAACCGAACGCTGTAGCGGTAAATGTGCGGCATTTAGATTTTTTCGATTCCAGCTGATTTGTTCTTTCCATAGATGAAAAAAGGTGTAAGATCCTATTAAAAGTACGCTTTTTTTTTTTTTAATTGGCGCGTACACCCTTTTTGGGTGTTTGGCCGAGCTCCTCCTCCTGTTTGTGGTGTGCGTCTTGATGTTGTTCCACAAATGGAGCGTCCTACAGTTTCAAGCCGACTCCGAACGGCAGCTATTTTTATGCGGAGCTTTTTCATGATAGATATACACACGGAGGTTTGCCATAGCCTGTCGATTCGAAACGACGTTCTCTCTGTGAATTCCGAGTGTTAGTCACGCACCAACTCATTCGGCTACGGCGGCCGCCGTACGCTTAAAGTATTAAATTTTGAATATCGAAAAAAATTTTTTTTTTTGCTTTTGAATAATAAGTAGTTTATTTTAAGACTTTTTTAACTATTATGACGGAAACAAAATAGCAATCGACAGTATGGGTGCTCCAAGACGAGCTTAATCCAATTAAAGACCTTGGTGGAAGAAGCTCCTCACATCAAATGGTCACCTGTTTTTTTAGAAAATCAGATCATGCCAAAACTTACAGTGGTCAATTCTGAGTGGCACAAAACTATTTATTTGCAAGACGTTTTCGGATAATTGAGGAAATCGATCCGCCGAATACGAACGGTTCTTCATCAAGACAATGCACACTCTCATGTACCGGCTCACATAAAAGAATCATCCCCTTACAGCCCAGATTTGACACCTAATGATTTCTATTTGTTCCCGAATATACAACACACAACGCGATTTTATCGCCTGAAGTAGTTGTTAAGGCCTTGAAATAGCTCGTTTTAGAGGTATCCGCTTCTGAGTGACAAAAGTGCTTTGCAAATTTATTCAAGTGAATGCAGAAGTTCCAAGGAGAATATTTTAAAAAGCAATAAGACATATCATATCATGAGTATATCATTATTATGTTACTTTTCATTATTGGGTATGAAATATAAAGAGCAACCCTCGCATACATTCTACATAGGTTTTGATCTTAATCACCCAACAGGAAGCCAGTCGGTTCTACGTTAGCAGAACGACCCGAATTTATATCCGGCTAAGGAATGCCACTCCAGCAGCGTTTCCTCCTTCGACTGAAATATATATGGGGAATATTTGTGCTGCTATAGCAACTGCCGTCTACGATGCGCCCTTCAACTGCTGCAGACATCCAATATTCTGTCTGCGGGAATGGTCCTTATCCCCACGGGCGGATGCTGTGACAACAATAAAGCGTTGTAATCACTTTCCTTCTACGCTCTTCAATATTTATTTTGTTGTAAAATGTGGAGCGAATGAATAATTCTTCGAAATTTCGCTTCCTCCATCCATTATTAATTTGCTCCAAACAGTGAGAGGTTTTTGAAACTTGTTTTTGAAAGATTAACTCAATATAATTAAATCTATTTAATTAACTTTAGATTAACTCTATTTGGACAGGTTCTTAAATTCAGTTTTATGAAACTCACGGTGTGTCGAGAAGAATCTCCTTAGATCATTTGCACACGCAATCTTACTCACCTTTCGAGAAAATGCGAAGCAAACATTTGTTGAAAATGAAGCTTTATAGTCCCCTTGGGTTTCACTAAATAAAACAGATCACTAGTTTATTTGTGTACATATTTATAAACTGGCGCTTATGCCCTTCGTTGGGTGTTTGCCCGAACTCCGCTTAATATTTGCGGTGTGCGTGTTGTTGCTTTTCCCCAAATGTAGTGACTTACAGTTTTGTGCTGCTTCTGAGAGGCAGATGATTTTGATGAGGAGCTTATTCTTGGTCGAAATATATTTGGAGGTTGGTTTGTATATTCATAGAGGCTTGTTTGATTCAAATGATTTGAAACAATGCCGTCACTTACTTGGTTGCTCAATAATTTTGCGGTTCTATAAGAAAAACACAATTTTATGGTATGATATACTCTTCATTAATCAGTATAGTCTCCCTGAACATCAATACACTTGTACCCACGAGATTTCACTTTATGAAATCTATCCCTGAAGTGAGAATCTGGAATGGCTGCAAAAAACGCTTCTAAACTATTTTGACTTCATCATTTATCGAAGAACGCTTTCCACGCATGAATTTGTTTAGGTCTGGAAACAGATCGAAGTCTCTAGAGGCCAAATCTGGTGTATTTTGTATACTAAAGAAATTATACTGAAGAAATTATCTGCGTTTCAAATTCTGGACTCATTTTCTTTATCTCTTTATCACTGACGATCGCCCCGATAACAAAAATGTGGAAGTTTTCAACTAATGAAAACTACTTTTTTTTCTTCGTCAGCACTTTTGATTACATTAACACAAGCACAAACTAATTCCCGACACACTAAAGGTTTTTGAGGGTAAACGGAATTAGGTTAAAAACCGTAAAACAATTTCTTTTAAAAATCTTTGAAATTTTCGAGCAAATAATTCTAATAAAGAAGAATGCCGAACAAAACCAAAAAAGATAAAAAAAAAACAAAAAAAATAAAAAAAAAATAATTTGTTCGCATGGAATTCTATATAGTTTAAATTATTAGTTTAATCCTAAATATGTATATAAAATTTTAAAAATATATATATATTTATCATGTAAATTCGATTATCAAAAACAATTTATATATTTAAAATTTATATTAAAAATTTATTTATTAAAATTTCTAAATATATGTTACTTTAATTTTTTTCAGGCTCACTTGAGGGTGCCTCGAAACGTTTCTTCACCGATTTTCTACAAGATTTGCCTACACCGGGTACCGGTGGCCCCACATTCGATACAACTGTGCCTACGAATATTACCGGTTTGGTAGGCAAGACAGTGAAGCTCACTTGCCGAGTGAAGAATTTAGGCAATCGAACAGTAAGTAGTACAAAAATAATATAATCATTAGTTAAATAAGTAATAAATTTCAAAAGCCTACATTTATCAGTAACCAATTTTGTAAAGAGAAATATCCTTCCATAGAGCAAATAAAAAGAAATACGAAATATGGCACATTTTGTACACCAGAAATAAAATAAGGGAATCAGCGATTAATCAGATTTCGACGATTGATCAGAACATTCAAAATACAAATATTTTCCTCAAAAGTGACATTCTCTCGCCTTAGAAGTACTCCAGGCCATTTACAACGCATTTATGCCGGCATTTGATTCAAGTCTCGAAACATTTTTGTATAGCCATCAGAGCCGTCATCGATTTTTCCATTACTTCGTTTCGGCTGTTAAAATACGACGCGTTCCCCGTAGTGATTTTTTGACTCGATCAAACAGCAAGAAAATCACAGGGAGCCATATCAGATGAATTCGATGACTGTTGGATAATTAATTTTCGTTTCGTGCTTGGTCAAATAGTCACGGACATTGGTGGCACTGTGCGACGGTGCGTTATACTCGTAATGATGCAAAAACCGCGTGTTGTAATTTTGTTAGGCGCATTGTTTCACGTATACGTCTCATTATTTCAAAATAATATTCCTTATTAACTATCTGACCTTCTGACCGTTGTAATCCGTAAAAACAGTGAGCATAGCTTTCTTTTTTTACTGAAAACCACGTGGTGTTTTAGTATTTATTCATTCGGAGCTCTCCACTTACTCGTCTGATTTCTGGATTGCGTGCTCATAAACCCACGTCTCGTTTCAAGTATTGATGCTTTTCATGCATGTTGGATCAGAGTCAGCTTTGGAAATCTTTTCTTATGCGATATCAACGCGGCCCCTTTTTTGCATGAAATTCAGATTCTTTGAGGCTAATTTTGCAGCAACAAACCAAAATCATAAACTACAATTTCTTGAGTGGATCCATAAACAATATTCATCTCCTTTTCCAGCTCTCTGGGAGGGAGAGAGTTTTATTCCAGGAGGCATAACTTATACAAATGCCAGCAATACCGCTACAATTTTGGTGGGAATGATAATCGCAGATATGGAAACCTAATTTAGGTTAGTTAGGTTGGAATAGTTACCCAATGAATGAGCACACTTGGACGAAGATGAACGGATTCGTCCTTTGTGATACCAAAATAAAGGAGGAGAGGTGAAAGAGAAAACCGATCAGATGAAAGGAGAGAGCGCTGAGAGGTGGCGGTGGGGTGGGTAGGAGAATGAGTTTAGAGTGATTGGATTATGAACGATGACTGTGCTGCGTTTGCGTCAACTGATTTGTGCTGCTGATGAAATTCATCAGATTTTCAATATCAACTTCATCAGATTTTCAACATCAGCTATATCAGCAGGCGTAGCAAAGAAATAAGAGCCAAGATGCCTGGAGCTTAACCCTGTCAGAGCAGGGCAGCTAAGGAGAAGGTGCTGAGATGATTCCATCTCATCCTTCATACATCCAACGCAAAAAGGACTCGAGGTGATTCTAAGTCTCACAGCATGCATTCCTCGCGCATAGTGGTCCTGTGAGAAAACCCGCGTGATTCGAGAGCTGATATTTTGTCAACCTCAGAAGCTCGCTCGAGCGCCCCCGATCCACATGTGGCCAGAAGGAGTTCGTGACGCTACAAGGTTGTGTCTTTCCCAGACCGCAACTAATCAGTAGATCCAAATTCTCTCCCTTCGCGGGGAAATCACCTCTCATGTCCCTTGTCTCGCCAGCTCATCCGCCTGACAGTTTTCTACAATATCGCTGTGACCATGAACCCAGATGGGGCTTACGTCAATGGAAATCTTGTTAGAATAAACAAAAAAAACAAAAAACAGAGCTCAAGTCAGTTGACTTAGAGCGTTACTTGGCGCTTTTTTCGGTAACTGTTTGATCAAGATGATACGGAGCTCGAAATTATTTGTACTCGTTTTACGAAAGTGTTTCTTTCTTAGATACGCAGCAATATATATTCTTTGTATGAAGCAAATCAGACCATACACACGAAATACATATACATATGTATATATTAGGGCGGGTCGATTTAAAAATCGCTCATTGCTCTATGAAAATCGTATTCTAGGGATCAAAATAAGAAACTTTGCCGAAGGAAGCATACCCCTAAAACGAATTCTGATGTCCCCCAATTTGGGTCGAACAAAAAATCCCACTTTGACCCATTTAGAGTGCTCCAATCGAGTCCAAATGTATGACCGACCCCCACTAACTTTGGACAGCCGATCCACCCATGCCAGTGGCACATCCCCTGGAACTCCCCTGGGCGGTTCCCCATACAATCATTTCAAAATATCACCATTTTTGGCCTTTACATAAGAAAAGAAACTAAAAAGTTCGACCCAAATTGGGGAACAGCAGAATTCGTTTTAGAGGTATGGTTCCTTCGGCAAAGTTTCTTATTTTGATCCCTAGAATATGATTTTCACAGAGCAATGGACGATTTTTTGCCTCCCCATAAATCGACCCGGCCTAATATACATTGATTCCAGCGACTCCTGGAATTTTTCTTTTTACTACTTTTTTTTATTAAATAACTTTATTAACTATATATTTTTTATTAAATATACGAGTTGTGACTATTTAGTAACGTGCCTAGTATTCCGTATTTTATTCTGATTGCATACACATTTACTTACATTGTATACACGTCTCTTTTACTCATGCTCCATGTGAATCTTCAATTTTCCGAAATGATGTTTCAGTTTTTCTCCTACCAGCCTCTCATGGGATATTTCCAAATAATTTACAGTTTCCCAAGCACCAAGCAACCGCTATGCACTCATATGCATCTCAACTTGTTTTTAGCTAGACTAAGTAAACCCATTATGGGAGCACGCCTGTGAGAGCTGCGCTCTCCTCGCTTCCGCTCGAATGCGCTGCTTTGCCGATGAAAAGCGAAAACTTACTTAATTACTTAATTGCCAAACACAACAGCAACAAGCAAAAATCTACAAAGTGCGAAACAACAACTACCCCGAATACTCTTGACTCAGAAATAATAAAGTAGAAAATAATGATAACAACAACAAAATGCAGCAACGAAGCCATGAAAAGCCAGAATTCTGAAATTTCGCAAAATTTTGAAAGAAGGGTAAAAGTGAGTGAGGTGGTGGACACGGACGCTGAGTTGAAGCGATCGCATTGCTTATTATGGAAGAGTTTTTTTTCCATCTAACTTAAGTGCAGGCGTAATAGGAAATGATTTAGCAAGTACTTGGCAGCCACACAAAAGAATATCCTTGAGAATTTATCCGAAAGCTCAGCATGAGCACTGCGGACATCGAGTTGGTGCGAAGCGGTAGAGAAGTGCTGCACAGCTTTTGTAACGGATATACAGAAACAATAAAAGCGACGCCACTACGCAGCGGGATTTATTATTATCCGCAGTTTGGCTGCAGTGCTGGCCTGATTTTACTAACACAGAACCCCTACAGTGTAATACACATCTATGACTAAATATTTGCCAACTCACCCGCCCAACGCTCGCCGGCGAAGTTTTTCTTCTGCAGTGCATTTTGCTATTTAAAGTGTTGACAGGCGAAAACACTTTGGTAAAAGTTTTAATTTCATGCGTAAATTGTTTGCGCTTTTCACTGCTGTTCTGCTGATGACACAGACAATCTAATAGTTAAATATGCTTTTTTTGTTGTTGTACGAAAAGGCCGTTTTGTTGCTATTGTCAACGATAGTGCAAAAACTGTCAAATTGTCGACGGAGCTTTGCAGTAATAACTTTTAGTTAACAAATTTAGGTTTAAATGCGCTTGTGTGTGTGTGTGTATGTGTATGTGTATGTGTATGTGTATGTGCGTAAGTGTAGCTTAAAGTATGCTTTGCGTTATATCTGCGTTTATTGTTGCAATTTGCTTAATTTTAATGAAAATGCCGAACACACAAATATTTTTGGTGAATTTTTTCTTTGCGCCTTCCGCTTTCACTAACTCACCAGCTGGTTTTTCAGTTTCGAAAATATTTTTCTCCTTTTTTTTACATTATTTTGTGCTTTGTTGTCTTTGTTGCTTTGCATTTTGCAACGGCATTCGAAATTAATTAACTGTAGGAATTTTTTGGCGCACAACTCGATGTGCCCTGAAATGGGCCGAGTTTTTCGCTTCACTCTCATGGAGTATACAATTTTCCAAAAATGCAAAACAGAAACAAAACTGGAAGTAGGTAAGGCAAGAGGAGGAAGTTATGTGCCGCGATTAACTATTAAAGTTGTGGGACGTACACAATGCGCGAGTTGTGCAAAGTAGTTATTTGGGTCGCTCTTATTTTTCGCCCTATGCCACTGCGTCTGTTTGTGTGCGCGCGTGTGTGTGTACAGACGTGAGAGTGTGTATGTTTTTGCGCTTGTGCACGCAATTATGTGAAAGTGAATTAAAGTTGAATGAGCACGAATAGTTGGCCAGCAGGGCGTTGAATGATGGGCGGATGGGCGCTCTTAAACGTTTTGGCTTGCTGTTGCCTGGCAAACTGGGTTGGCATAATTGAAAATTGTACTTTGCATTACATCCGGTATAAGAAGCAGAGTATGGAAATTGTGAAAATTTGCTTTTTTTACGCTCTTATTAAAAGAACGCTCCACTTTTTTAATGTTCTTTTGGAAATTAGAAATTGGGTTATGTTTTGTTTTTGTTTTTGCTTTGATGTTCCTTCGAGTGGAAAGCCCAAATGAAAACGTCAATTGACTTCGAGCATTCATAAGCTCTAAATTAATTTTTTGAAGTACTTTTTCAGGCAGTGCCGTATCTGTGTACACTTTTCATTCGACTTACATAATTAGAGAGTTTTTTACGTATCGAAAATATTGTTTTCCTCGTTGAGTTATATGCCGAGAATACAAATTGTTTCGATTTCAACCAACATCGGAAGCGAGTTGCTATAATCACATTAATCGCAAAATTTAGATATATATTATTTTGTGGCAACTTAACATGACAGAAACTAAGTAAATATGTATATATGATAATTGAAGCTTGCACCTTTTAGGTTGATTGACCGCGCACCTCTTCCCATTAGGGGCTCTCGCCTTCATGTTGTTCGACAAATGGATGAACCCACAGTTTAAAGATGACTCAGTGGAGCTTTTTTCTGGCGAAAACACACTCGGAGGGTTGCCATTACCTGCCTAGGGTCAACCGCTAGTAGAAAAATTTTTTCTATCATTTGGTGTTTCATGCCCGATGTTTCAAACCTGTGTACTACCGAAAGTAATTACATACGAATCCATTCGGCTATGGTGGCCGCCGTCTAGGAACTATGAATTACTGACATCTAGGCGTCGCTCCTGACAGACCCTTTAGATCTAGTTGTACATCGAGTACACCGAGTAAAACAACATCTCTTGGCGTTCGGCTAACTAAAAGCGTTGAAGAAAGGGAACGTGGAAATGAGAGTGCGAGCTCAATAATGCCTGAGGAGAAAAAGAAGTATTAATGTGCAGTAACACAACTGAAGATGTTGAGTTCACTGCTCTAGAAGCACAAAAATACAAATCTTGTGTACAAATTGTACAAAGATGTCAATTGCAGAGTGAGGTTTGAGAATATACTGAGCGGTGGCATTCAAGTGCAGGCAGAAGTAAGACAGGGCTGCGTGCTTTTCACGCTCCTATTCAGTCTGGGATTGGGCCAAGTAATGCGTTAAGCATCTGTGGCTTACAGAGGTATAGCCTAGAGTCTGGATGGGCACCTAGAAGGTCTTGACTACGCCGTCGATATATGTCTCTTGTCACACAAATACTCACATATACGGTCAAAGATCGAAGCGGTAAGCGAATCTGCAGCGAAAGTGGGGTTGAAAATCAATATTGCGAAGGCAAAGATGTCGCGGCACTAAACTCAAAGTTTCAGATGAGTTCTGCTATCTCGGAAGCGTCCTCAAAAAAAATGGCGGCTCAGCAGCCGACATTCGCAGTAGAATATCGAAGGGTCGCGCTATGTTTGGTCTTTTAAACAAAATGTGGAGATCATCATATATTATATATCCAGGCGCACGAAATTGAGGATCCTTGAATCTAATGTACAGTCGGTTGTTCTATATGGGTGTGAGACATGGAACACAACAATGCGTGATATACAAGCACTTCGGATATTTATCAATCCCGGTCTTCGCAAAATTATGCGCGTTTTCTGGCCTAATACCCTCACTAACACCAACCTCTGAGCATTGAAGAAGCAGATACCCGCCCATCTTGAAATCCGATGGGAAAAGTAAAAATGGATCGGTCATACTCTGCGAAAAATCACTTGAAGATATCACGAAAACAGCCCTAGACTGGAAACCGCAAGGCTGTCGGAGATGCTGTAAGCCAGCTGATACGTGGAAGCGACTAGTGGAAGCAAAAGCGTTACTAGCGGGACGCACTTAGCGACAAATCCAATTCTTGGCGTTAAATAAATCGAATTTTATGAAGCCCTTTGCTCCACCTAGGAATTATGTTCAAATATATGCATACATACAAAGTCGAGGAATTAAGTTTTGAATATACAAACAGTCATTCAAATAAGCTCCACGGCTCCTATTACAGGAACGAATCCAATTTAGAGTATGGTTTAGTAATATCGGCCATTGACTTCAAATAACTTTGTTAAGAGTAGTCGAATGGTATTATACAATTGACACCGACACGCTTTGCTCAGTATGAATGACTTGGATACGTTCATGATATTTTTAAAATTAATAAATGCATTGGAAAATAATTGACAAGCCGTGACACATTAAATATGATCGAAGTATCATGAAGAAATCATATGACGCTTACAAAAACCCCTTTTAATTAGTCCAGGCTAACTCTTCGTTAAAGGTATTGAAAATTAGTCCTTACTTTGGATTATGCGAGACGTGTTTTTAAAGTATAAAGTATATAATTTCCAATAATTTAAACGTTCGGACACAATTTCGTAAAGAACACTTCTTGAGACATGTTCTGTTCTGTTCTCTTTCACTTTACAGTCCACTCCTTGAATCAGTTCATCGGTAATGACTGAAGGTCTCCTACTTCGTTCCTCATGATGAATGTTTGTGCTGCCATCTTTAAAGGCCCTAACCAATTTCCGCACTATTCCATCACTCATAATGTTTTCACCATACACTTCACTGATTTGGTGATGAATGTCAAGCCTTGAGCCCTGATTTGAAGCCTTGAGCACAGAGAAACGGTATTACAGCACGCACTTCACAGTCGGCGGTATTCTCAATAGGTGGAGGTATTTTAAAATCACGCAAACAGATGTTGTCTCGATAGGATGGTTCCGTAATGGCGTCTGTGGCTTCCCAACAGATGTAGCTATACGACGCGCATGCGCTAAACGGCGACCGCAGCGCCGCGGCGGCGTAATTTAAAAATATTATCTACTTTAAAAACACGCCTCGTAGTTGCCCTATACGTTTTCAGCGAGGGCTTCTGGTTAAATTTATACAAACTTGGATTAATGGACTCTAAATGCTACAACATAATATAAGTGTAATACAACATTTCGATCTTGGATTCACGGCATACCAGCATCCGCGCCAGAAGGTTTGCTATAGCTCTCGGTGATTAATGCGGAAGCTGTAAGGATAAACATGAAGAGCTCGCAGTGAAGTACTAATGTAGAAGCGTTCAAGTAGAATGTTTAATGTTGAATTACAGGCTTCACACTATTCTCAATTTTAGTAAGTGCGCTGGTTGATTTTAATACAGTCGATCGTGGACTACTGCATCCAAATGTCAATTAGTTGCTGCTTTGGCGCTGAGACGTCTCGTCGCCATTTGAACTGACCAGGCAAGTATAAGCAAACTGATTAAAGCCATCATTCTCATTGTTCGAGCATTGCACTAAAGCAGCTAAGCTAAGAGCTTTCACGGTTATGTGGCAAATGAATAACCCCTAGAGTTAACAACTGTGACAGCAACAAAGTCACAAGTACATATACGTACGAAGCTATTGCATACGTTGATTGATGCCACTTGTGCAACACTTTTGATCTTGTGCAGCAGCCTTAGAAATTTCAAGCATTGCAACTAATAATAGTTGTTTTGAGCCGCTACTTCGACTCTTCACTAGTGGTGCATGCCACTTATCTGTTAAATGGACAATGGTTCAATGGTGTATTCATTTATCGTTTTGCGATTGCATTGCACCTGAATTGTATCACTAATTCCCAGCCGTCAAAGGATGTGCACGCCTCAGCTCACTGAAGTGTGCTTAGGGACACAATATTGACGATAGACGGATGCATGTATGTGTGTATATGTATGTGTATGCTTCTCTCTATTACGTTCACACTGAACCTATCACAGCACTTTGCCAGATCAATCAGAAATACGGTGAATGTGAACATCAATTGATGGTCGGTCGCATCTTGATTCAACTACTTTAGATCAATTCCATTGGGAAACTGAGTGGGAAATGTCGAAACCGCAGAGCAGCGGTTTGGTTTAACATTTCAGCATTTAGTGCGCATTTGGTACTTGAAAATTGGTAACAAATTTATGTAAAATTAAGAATTTTTTCACATTCTTTAATAAGCGTAATTCACACATTAAACCATTAGAGCCCACCCCGGGTTTTGTTGATTATTTGTGCTCAAGCTACTTTTGTTATCTGTGGGATAAAAAAAAAATTGTTTCTCAACACTTCCAGTCCCAGGCTGTACTTCATAAACTACAAGCGGCATTAGTAAAAGGAGGCGCAAAATTAATCACCCTACCGGAATAGTTATAATTTTTCCAAATCGAGTTGTACGTCAATGATGTTTATACTTATACTTATACTTATACTTATACTTATACTTATACTTATACTTATACTTATACTTATACTTATACTTATACTTATACTTATACTTATACTTATACTTATACTTATACTTATACTTATACTTATACTTATACTTATACTTATACTTATACTTATACTTATACTTATACTTATACTTATACTTATACTTATACTTATACTTATACTTATACTTATACTTATACTTATACTTATACTTATACTTATACTTATACTTATACTTATACTTATACTTATACTTATACTTATACTTATACTTATACTTATACTTATACTTATACTTATACTTATACTTATACTTATACTTATACTTATACTTATACTTATACTTATACTTATACTTATACTTATACTTATACTTATACTTATACTTATACTTATACTTATACTTATACTTATACTTATACTTATACTTATACTTATACTTATACTTATACTTATACTTATACTTATACTTATACTTATACTTATACTTATACTTATACTTATACTTATACTTATACTTATACTTATACTTATACTTATACTTATACTTATACTTATACTTATACTTATACTTATACTTATACTTATACTTATACTTATACTTATACTTATACTTATACTTATACTTATACTTATACTTATACTTATACTTATACTTATACTTATACTTATACTTATACTTATACTTATACTTATACTTATACTTATGCTTCGAAAACTAGTTTAAGATGCAATGGGATTGTGAATATATTGTAAATTTCACCCTCTGTGTCGAAGTAAGGCAAATTTAAACCATTTTTTCCGAATCTTAATTTTAGGCAAACTATGTAAATGTAACAAAAAATATATTGTATGTAAATGAGTTTATAACCAGGCAAAAGTTCACCTTTCTTCTTCTTCTTTGTAGTTTCCGCTTCTCACTGAAATATCTGTTTAATTAAAAATTCTGTTCAACCACAAAATAGTAGTTCCTGACAATGTGGCTCTGTTATTACCATCACTTGCATTTGCTATATTAACTCTGCGTAGCCATAGTGAATGCGTAACAGCTGAGCAAAAAATTGTGGTCAACTGCTCGTGCACTCGAGTACCCACAGCAACAGCTGCCATTCTCATGCACACATCCATTTGTAGGCCACCGCAAACCTTTTTCACTTCTACTGAGAAAGCAGAGAGTACAGCAAGTTAAGTAGCAAAATGTCATAATTGTGAAATAAACTGATCTAAAATTATGTCTTAGAATAATAGCATGCAACTAATAATAATATTTATTTGGTGTACATTGAAGTTTTGAAAATTGTTCAATGAAAATCGTAAGCGCTGTTCAGTCTTCTCTCCGCTTTGAATAAATTAAGTCGGTTAGCCGTATTCTCTTGTTTTGAAAAGGATTTCACTTTCTTCCATCTTTTTCCTATAATTTGCTGGAGATGAAACAGGAACATATTGACTACTATCTGCTCTAGTCAGCCAGTTGAATCTACTTCGAAGCCAAATATACGTAATTGTGGGGACATAAATTGTTGCCCTTTGGCTTACAAAATCTCTTTTTTAGGCGCTATGTTCCACTCTATGGCAGTGCCAAAACCGAGTTGATTCTAACGCTTATTTTAATTCCCTAGTTTTGGTTCTAGTCATCGTTGTTTGCTGGTGTTGAAGCTTTTGTAATATAATATATAGTAATATTGGTTGTTCTATACTGCTATCTGCTATAGTTGTTGCTGCATTGAGAATAAGTGCCAAATGTCACATGAAGTATCAGTTAGGAATTTGAGAATGAGAGCAAATGAGGTGAGAGCGTTTGTATCCATTTGGACGACATGACCCAGCCAATGTGGCCGCTGCATCTTTATTCGTCGTAAAGCTCATACAGCTCATCGTTCCATCCCCTGCGATATTCGCCGTTGCCAACGCGCAAAGGTTCAAAAATCTTACGCAGAATCTTTCTCTCAAATACTCCAAGCGTTACTTCATCGGATGTTGTTATCGTCCAAGCTTCTGCGCCATACGAGGACGGGCATGATGAGAGTCTTGTAGAGTGTTAGTTTTGTTCGTCGAGAGAGAACTTTACTACGCAATTGCCTACTTAGTCCAAAGTAGCACTTGTTGGTAAGAGAGATTCTACGTTGGATTTCCAGGCTGACATTGTTATCAGTGTCAATGCTGGTTCCTAAGTATACGAAGTCCTTTACAACCTCGAAATCATAGCTGTCAACAGTGACATAGGTACCGATACGTGAGTGCGCCGACTGTTTGTTTGAAGACAGGAGGTACTTCATTTTGACCTCGTTCACCACCAGACCCAATCGCTTTGCCTCTTTACCCAGTTTGGAGAAGGCAGAACTAACAGCGCGGCTGTTTAGGCCGATGATGTTAATGCCGATGATACGCCAACAATTGTTGTGCGGCTCGTACGATGCTCTCCAACATCAGGTTAAAGAAGTCATTCGACAGCGAGTCACTCTATCTGAAACCTCGTTTAGTATCAAGCGACTCGGAGAGGTCCTTCCCAATTCTGACGGCGCTGCTGGTGTTGAGCAACGTCATCTTACATAGCCGTATTAGGTTTGCGGGGATACCAAATTCAGGCATCCCGGCTTACAGGAAACTCCTTTTCGTACTGTCGAATGCAGCTTTGAAATCGACGAAAAGATGGTGTGTGGAGACTCTCCTTTCATGGCGCTTTTCCAAGACTTGGCGTATTGAGAATATTTGGTCGATGGTAGACTTTCCAGGTCTAACCCCACACTGATAAGGTCCAATCAGTTGGTTGATGGTGGGATTCAGCCTTTCACACATCACGCTCGCTAGAATCGCCTAATTTAGAAGACTAATCCCGCGGTAATTCGCACAGATTGCAGGATCGCCCTTCTTATGGATTGGGCAGAGCACACTTAAATTCCAATCGGCAGGCATGCTTTCATGCGACCACATTTTGCATAGAAGCTGATGCATGCACCTTACCAGCTCCTCGCCTCGCCTTTAATAGGTTCGAGAAGTGTTCCCTCCATAATTTAAGAATGCCCTGGATGTCAGTCACCAGATCGCCTGTCTTTGTTCTTACAGGAAAACGCCCCGGTCTTGAAACATTCTGTAAGTCGCCGAACTTTCTGGTAGAATTTTCGGGCGTTGTTCCTATTGACCAGTATCTCAAGCTCCTCCCACTCACGTATTTCGGCGTCTCGCTTCTTCTGTCGGATAATACGTCTCTCTTCCTTTCTTAGCTCCCTGTAGCGATCCCACATGGAAGATGCTTCCATATGTAGAAGTCCACGCAAGTGGGGAAAGTTACTGATCGCCATTCACTTGTGGGATATCGAATTAATAATCGTACAAAATGCAATGCCGTTAAAATATTATACAAAAGTGGCTGATCAGTCTTTAGTGGCTAGTCCTTTGCCTTTATTTCTGCACTAAACGTCCAGACATTTTTTACCAAGACTTTACATATGTCTGGTCAAATATTGTACCCATCGGTTTTGAAAGCCAGACAATTTCTCCTCGATTATATTAACATCAGACGACTGAGCGGGAGTTTGGCGTGGTTTTAGGGCAGTTGTAGATGAACCATTTCGTGAAGCGCTTCCATATTGAAACACTTTTTTCATTTTCATTTGGTGTTTTATGCCCATGGCTTTAAATTCGGCCACTAACTAGTCACGCGCCAAACCATTCGGCTACCGCGGTCGTTACTGCAGCTGATACAAAAGGATTTTTTTAACTTCGTTTAAAATCATGCACTCTTTATGATTATTCAGACATTTCTTCTTTTACCTAGGTGCCTTGGCAATCCAAGACTCCTTTTGTATCTTCAAATTACGTCTTGCACTGTAGAATGAGTTCTGTTCGTTAAATTGACGACTTCTCTAAAGGTCTTTCCGTTTTCTCGTAATTTAGAAGTAGATGGATGTATGTGGTAGGACTAGGAGGGCATAGTACACTGGGAAATGCTCGAAAAGAATGCCACTAATGAGACTATTCGACTGAAAAGACCTGATCGACATGGTGGAACCATATTCCTTCATGACAATGCCTGGCAACAAGTCATCAAAGCCGCACTCCAAGAGCCTGAATAGGAGGTCTTTCAGCATACGCCTCTTCCGCTCCCTGCCAAACCATATAAAGGGCGTTACCTTCGACAACAAAGAGGTGCTTAAAAACTGGCTCAACAATTTCTTTGACTTCAGACTAGGCGATTTTTGGCGGAATGGCATCAACAAATTGGTCAGAGAGGTGGGAAGAGGTTGTAGGCAGCTACGCGGAATATATAATTGATTAACTTATTGTACGCGTATTTGCCAGTAAAGTAATAAAATTAAGTTGAAAAAATTTAATTTTCCGAAAAAAAAATTAATTTATTATATAATTTTTTTTTGCTTCGTCCACAACCAATTTCGTCGACCACACTGGATGGCCACTTGCATGGAATTACCGACCGCAATGATTTGAATTGAAATTCACATTGCCATTTTCCATCAGGTCGCACGAGAAGGACATATACCATGCATACACAATGGCGCACATACATACCTACATGTGTGTATAAGTGCAAAGCTCTTGTTTCAGCCTGCAGGGCGACCTGATGAAAATCCTGTCGCATTTCGTGTTGCAGCTGCTGCACCATTTGCTGCTTGCGTGTTGTGTATGCATGTATGTGTCTGATTCACGCTACGATTGTGTGGCTCAAATGTGCGCAGGTGTCAAGCGCGTGTGGATCTGCTATCTACACATCCACACACACGCGCATACTCACATGAATGCCACCTATATGTTGTGTGCTCCTTTGAATATGCAAATGCTAATGTTGCAGCGCTGATGCTCTCAGCCACTCTCAACTGACCACAATCGACATTTCCATGCCATATTGGCGGCGGCAACAGCAATGCCAACTACAACACCTCAATGCATAGTTCGAGAATTGTAGAATTGCAAATGCTTCCATTAATGTGTCTGTGTGTATGCGTGTGTGGAAAGCCACTGCAGTGTTGATTGTTGTTGCAACGTAATCGCGCTGTTGTTGCTTTTTGTTATTACAACCAGTAGGGCATAGTAAAAATGTTCACTTGCAAATAATATGTAAAGTTTTGTTGTTGCTGAAAGGCACGCAACCACTGGCAAATCGCTATTCTGCGGTTTTCCTATAACATCAGAATCAACAACAAGTAGTAAGTCTAGGTAAGAGGCTACTCTTTTGTGCAAGTGTGCGTGTATGTAATGTAAGTATGTCGATATATTAAATTTGAGTGAGTCCTACAGCACTTAAGGCAACGCGGCAGCAAATTCTGTGCCTTGCCTCGTTCGTTTGGTTGATTTGCGATTGGCTGGTTGCTTGGTTGGCTGTTAAGAAGCTTTGCGGCATTTCGGATTAGACAGAAATGTAACATTGGCTGCCAACTACCTCCATGATTCGTAGTTAACATATCACATAAATGTAAAGCCGTACTCGACAGTTCTTATGCGGTTAACCCTTTACTTTAGATTATTATTTAGTAAGCATAAAGCAGTCCGCCAGTTAGTTATTATTCTGCATTGCAAGTTTATGCGGTAAATTGAAAATTGTGCACCAATTTTTGTATGCTTGGAAGCCTCTTAAGCATTTATACTTGCAGCTACTGAACAACATTTATTGAAAATTAGGCAATAACATAATATTGGGTAGTCGAAAAAGTCATTTCGTATTTTGTCAATAGATGTCGTTGGAGTCATCTATCTCCAGTGCTACCAATCACATTGTGTCATATCATATGGTGTTAGAAAGGTGACATTTTAAGCTTCATTTAACAA
>JAYXIM010050833.1:0-14586 GCA_037575425.1 Anastrepha fraterculus
CCAGAGGGGACAGGTTTGGGCTGTAGGGAGAGTGGGGAAGCACCGGAACGCCCATGTTGGTCATGCAGAGGTCTTCGTCTGTTTGCGTCGTCGAAGGCCTTTCAGATCGCTGTTCGTCTTCGACGTCCTCCCGGCCTTCCTTGAACGACTTGTGCCACCGTTTTACCTGGGCACTGGACAGAGATTGGTCCCCGTAAGCCTCCTTGAGTAGCCCAATGGCTTTCGGTACGTTTTGTTTAGTTTTACGCAAAATTTAATCGAGTAATGTTGCTCCAACGGTCGCTGCATTTTCGCCACTGCGAAATCCTAACACACTTTTAAAAAAGGCTTTCACGCGCGGAGCGATGTTGACTACACCGCTGTTGCCAGCGAACTGGGACCAGTTTCTAGTGGAAGGGGAAGGTCAAACAATCCTTTTCCCCCACTAGCCGATTCGGTTGATCGTTTGGCAGACGCTCTGCGCGGGAAGGCTCATTACTTTTCAATCAAACCCTGTAGTTCTTTCAATTTTTAAAATACTTTTTGGTTGGTGACACGAAAGTTTTGCCCCGGAAGACCCATACTAAAATTAAAAAATAATTTTCTTTTTTTGTGAAGATGTTCTTGAAATAAGGATCAGAACGACCCTTTTAGGTGAGAGTTAATGTGTTAAAATGTTCCAGGAAAATATTTACTGTGAAATTTTACAGCATATATCTTAACCTCTCATCCCACTATGACATATATTTTAACCATTTTTCCCACTTCTTTGAAACTAACTTCGGCCGGAAATGAAAACTTTAGTATACCTTACAAAAAAAAATCAAGCGAACCTTTCCAAATCCATCGCTCATTTTATTACTGCTTTGTATATCCGCAAAATTGTCCTCCTGTGTTATCATACATACTACAGCCCACATACACTGCTGTGCGAAATAATATTAAATTCAGTCACTTAAATGTGTCCGAACATAAATAAGTGACTCTAAGCTGCCAGAATTACCGCAGGCCTGCAATTTAAGAGGCAAAAATATTTAATAAAAAAATGCAAAACGAGATCGTAAACGTAAATCGCACTAAAGTCATATATTTAAATTCCAACTTCAATGCGCCATCAAAGTAGCCACCAAAGTATGAACAAATCGGCACCAACAACTTAAATTATTGACGGGTCAGCTCCCTCTTTGTCAGTCAATCAAAACACGAAAGTCAGTAAAATAAACGGAAACAAAAAAATGTAAATACGTTTGTAGGAAAGTAAAAAACAATACAATTTTTTCATTCACCGCGTCCATGAGCCACTAAGCTTAAGCAACGAGAGAAACCAGAAAATTCAAATGCTAAAAAATGTAGCAACATCAGAACTCATTAAAACTGCAAATCTCCTGTGTCTGGTCATGCTGTGTGACAGTCGACATGAACCACATTCTGGTCCGGAACTAGTTTGAATAACTAATTTTACTCACACATACATACCTATACACCCATGGCAACGGAAAAGCAAAACAGCCAGTGGTGCAATGCCTACCACTTACAATAATTCCAGCTGACAATCAGTGTCAGCATGACCTTTTCCATGGCTCTTCTTATGCGGCGCATGTTTTTACATTTGTTCATTTTGTTTTTATTTAAAAGCAGAACAAGAGAAAAAAAAAACAGAAGAAAAAATTATTGCGACAAACTTCTTGCAAATTTGCACGCAACTGAAAAGTTACCAGCGAGTAAACTACCGCCTGGCTGTGAAGGAATTATTGTTGTATATACAAGGTGTGATGGAGGAACTTGCATGCTAGCGAAGTGAAATCAGATAAGGCAGACATCTGTCTAGAAAAAAGCGAATAATTTTCAGAGAGATAATTTTTAAGGAATAATATCAACTAAATGTAACTATAGGGACTTGATTTATACTCAAGAAATAATAGCTGCAGTTTCTAAGGTGATGAAAGTCTACAAAGAAAGTATTGAAAGACTTGGCTGATGCGATGGGTTTTGATTTATGAGCCAGGATCTCCTGTCAGTAATTCATTATTCATTTTTTTTTAATCCAATATTTTTTTCCAGCAAAAATTCTTGAGCAAAAGGCTTGACAACCCACCAAGCCTTAATGAAAAAATGTTATCAAAACTTAATTAAAAAATAATTTATAAGAAAATTTTAAGAATTCATTACACACTTAATCCCACCATAGCCGAAGAGGTTGGTGTGTGTCTACCATTCGGAACTACACAGAATTTTGATCCTTAAACCTTGCATTAGCACCAAATGATAAAAAAGTTTTTTCTGATGTCGGTCGTCCCTCGGCTGGCAATGACAAACCTTGAATTAAATTTTCGACATGGAAAAGTTTCTCATAAAAACCATCTGCCATTCGAGGGCGGCGTAAACCTGTACAACATCAATATGTACACCAAAACTAGGAGAAGGAACTCGGCCAACCACCCAATAAAGGGTGTAAGCGTCAATTGTTATGTGCATATGGTAAATAACGTAAGATAAAAAAAATTAATTAAATATTTATATTTTATAAGAACCTTTCAATTTGGTACAAATCAGATTTGTGATAAGTAGGTATAATTATGTTGAGCCTCCGCTCCACCCTTCTCTGCTGATTGGGTCTTCCGCTTATTACAGTGTTGCGATTCTTGCCCTATTGGTCGCGCCTTTCTGAAGCCAAACTGCGTTTCTGAGAGGATTCTACTTTCCAGTATGGATGGTAAAAATCTATTACTGACTATGCGTTTGAACAGCTTTTCCGACGTAGGATGCATATAAGGCGGGAGGCTGAGGAATCTTCCGATGGCTTTCCACTTTTGGGCAGAAGAACTCATTGCTGCCGTTTCCATAGGTTGGGAAACGCACCTTCCGCAAGAAATTTAATTAAACGTATGACACTTCAGAATTTGTGCTTAAAACAACACTGAAGATACGATTTGGAATTGCATCCGGCGCCGGTGATTTTTTTCCTTGAAAAGTTTCACGGCGATTAAGGACTGCTTTTGTACTGATCATGGGGGTATCTCGCATTCCATAGCCAGAAATTATGATTGCCGCATACATTCTTTAATTGGGCATCCCTTCAAATTTGTGGTGTACGATTTGATGTTGCTCTACAAATTGATAATTCAATAGTCTAAAAAAGGCCAGTCTTGAATTTAAAGCTTATGCTTAGAAGATTCCAGTGCTATTGAAAATTTGTTGATTCTTTTAAAATTTCAAGTTCTAAAAGTACAAATCTAATTTTTTATACCCTTCGTGGTTATGCAAGAAGTCTTCTCTCTTCTTAACATTTAAAACCTTTTTATACCTTTTGACAAACCTTTGAATTTACTCAATACGAAATAAGGGGTCCTGGTGGTCTAGAGCTCGAAAATTTAGAGTATTTTCAGGATTTTTTTACAACAAAACAAGTGAAAAACGATATTTAAATTTTTGAGGCTTTTTATTTAACTTCCTTTACATGCAAAACTGATAAAATAAAAAATTTTAATAATTTTAAAACTGGCGCTGAAGTTGACGCTCCCGAAAAATTGGACCTGGCGGTATTGTCTCTTACGGCTTTCTATTAACCTCAAATACAAAACTAAAAAATTTTTAATCAGTATGACTGTAGCTATGTCCTGTACTAGAATAAAAAAAGCAAAAATTTGACAAAATGGCGCGGTTTTGAATTTGACACTCTAAAAATCGTTTTTTTTTTTTAGTTTTTTAATCAAAAAATACTTGAAATAATAGTATGATTCTAGTACGGGTGATAGCCATTAATGTTGTGAACAACATATTAAAATTTGTCGATTCGGTTGAACAGCTTTTTTTTTTTGACAACACCAGACCGGAAAAAGTCGTTTGGAGATAAATGACTTTAAAGCTTGCGGTACAGGAGCGTGCGAACTGCTCTCTACCTAGTTAATGGGCTGTAGAAGCTATAATATTGGGAACTTCCGCATGAAAATTTCGTAGTATATTCTTAAGATACTGTACTTTCGAAATATCGAAAAAACAAAAAATCGATTTTTTGAAATTTCTGAATTTGAACCAGTTCCTCTTAAGGCCATAGGAGTGTATTCATTGTCAAGAACAAAAAAAAAACAAACAAAAAATCCATATAATATAGAATAACGATTTTTTGAAAAGGATAAGCTTGTGACATAACCTCAAATAAAGCAAAGAGTATTTTTCGGCCTTTTTTAAAGAAATTTTCTAAACATAAGCTTCAAATACAAAAATGAAGAATTGAATTGAAGAATTTTGAAACTTTGTTTTTTCTATGCGCTCTATTGTATATAACTATAACCATAACAAAAAAAAATTTATTATTTATTTATTTATTATTTTTTTATTTATTTTTCTTATTTATTTATTTCGTTTCTACAAATGTGCATTTTAGTTTTTTTTGTTATATCCGAAAGTAGGCAACACTGCAGTTGCACGAGTGAGATTTGACTGCTCAAAGCAAAAGAAGGGCAAGAAATTTGGCAAAAAAAATTTAAATAAAGCAAAGAAATGTCCCACCCAAATAATCACCAACTATAATCGCAATCGCTGGATATGTGACCAGATGATAAAAAAACTAAAGTTAAATAGGATTGCATGAATTATTGAACTAATTTAAAAAAATTATTATATTTTATATGAGATTTAATTAAAAGGAGCTACAAATAAGTCAGAAAAAAGAAATTAAAACTCCAAAGCTAGAGAAAAAAAAAACCGCTGACTCAAGTTACAAAAATCTGGCCACACTGGTCACCAATTGCTCCAGTGTGACGTCACGAAATGAGATGGTATTGTCAAAATCGCTGAGAGCAAAGAAACGCTCCCCATAATGGAAAGAATAATGAGATGGCGCCTATCGTGGTACCGTTAGCGAATTTGACAATGAGTTACGTGGTTTTAGCTCCAGTATGGCCAGACTACCACTTTCGTAACTTGAATTAGCTTCTCATTTTTTGTTATTTAGTCTCAGAGTTTTAGTTCTTTCTTCATGACATTTTTTTAGTCTGTTCTAATTAAAAGTAATGTTTATAATTTTGTAAAATATACATTCTTTAAAAATTAGTTCAATACTTCACTCAGTTTTATTTAGCTTAACTTTTTTTTAACATCTGGTAGGATTGCCCGCGATTGCAGTTGTTGTTGGTGTTCTTCTGCTTTCGGCAGTCAAATCTCTCTCTTGCTACTGCAGTGTTTGCCTAGCTTTGGATATAAAAACGCTTTGGATATAAATGCCCACTTAAAGAAAATAAAATACCAAATTTTTATTGAATTATTTAAAGAACTTTGTATGCGTGACAAATTGTCTTTAGAATGTGCGTTGTACAATTTAATTTATGATTTTTGTTTTTGTTAAGCGTGACTCGTTTTTGCTATATTTGAGGTTATGTTACTAGATAAGGTAGTTGTAAAAATGTCAGTATGGTTTCTGTAGTATTTTCTGGTATTTTGTTGCTTATTTTTACTATAAATACAATTCTTGATGCCCTATGACCCACTAAGGATTGGGAACCGGAATAAGCTATTACACCTCTATGGTTTTAATTCGCATTCAGTAAATTCAAACGTTTTTTTAAATGTGTAAAAAGGTTTTCAATCTTAAGAAGAGTTGAGAGAAGAACATTTAATATTCTTGCATTAACTTAAAAGGAGTAAAAAATTTAATTTGCACTTTGAAAATATCGAACTTTATAAGAATCAACAAATTTGCATTAGCACTAAAATCTTCTCAGAGTGACCCTTTTTAACATTCTTTATAACACAATTTTTTTTAACTTACAGTTTCGATAACTTTTAATTAAAAACAAAAAGAAACAAACACCAAACTTAAAAATGTTCGCATTTTGGGTATAAAAAAGCATTAAATTTATTATGAAGAGCAAATGGTTGGCAACACTGCACAACTCGCCAAACGTGACGACACGCACTCTCTGATGGGCGCAATCTTGTTTCTATCATTCATGACGCTACCTGGATTCTCAGCAACCGCACTATTCTCTCCATCGTGATTAAAGAGTCATATCTCAGCCACTATATTTACCAGTCTTCGCCTCTTGCAACTTTTTTCTATATCCAACACTGATAAGACGCATGAAATGAAGAACACCTGCCACGACTGAAAAAAGAAAGACCCTCGTATGTTATATCTGCATGGATTTTTGCTTTAAAAATGACAAAATAGATATTAATGAAAAAATAGTTTGTATTTTTGAAAAAACACAAGTTGAAATGCACCAATTGTTGAAATGTTGACTTTTCTGGGAATTTAAAAAAATATTAAAAAATAAAAAATAGTCAGCTACTCAGTAATAGCTGCTTCTTCGCTTATGCGGAACCTTACTTTCTATAATGACCAGTGCTGCTTTGATTTCTTTTTGTTGCTTGAGAACTGGCACTTTTAAACCCGACTTATAAATTTGCACGCACCCTGCGAGGAACGTAATATCTACAACAACAATACTATATTCTACTCTCTGCATTCATTATATACAGGCTGCTGATAGATTTGAGTTTTGCGTGTAGGTGGTGCGTAGCTGAAATATATATTTTTTTTTATTTTTCGAAGTACCCTGTATCACCTGCGGGAGATTTCAATCAAATTTGAGTATGGAAAACTTTCTCTTCATTATTTTTTTTTCAGTTGAGAGGCGCATGCAAATAAGTTCATCACTGTCGTTGTGATTATATTTTTTGTTTGTCTTTTGTATATTTCTTGTTGCTACGTTGCTGAGTGGCAGACTCAGTAAAATGTATGCGTAATGGTAATGGAACTGCGGTGTTGTATTTTTTTATCTCTTGTGAATGATGGAAAATTGAACTGAAGAGGCGCTGATGGTATTGTACTTGTATAAGTAGATGGTTGGCATGTTAAAATGTTGGCCCCTCCTGTTGTTTTCCAGTACTGAATGTTGCTTTATCCGAGAAGTAGGGCAAATTTGTTTAAGTCTGTGCTGATGACGAACGAAACACAATAATATTCTGCTAGTTATTTTGAAATTGTATAGAAATATTAAATGTAGTGATATACAATTTATTTCCAATCTTTACAAATAGACAAAATCAGTTTATATTTTGGAAAAGACATGTTTTTTATAATCTTTATACCCGCCTTCTGGTTCGATACACAATTTTCTAAAAGATGGTACAAGCAACTCTTTCTAAACATAAGAAGTTCTTTTCTGTTTGAACCAGTGCTGTGCATTGCCATTAATTTTATCAATAAACGAAAAAAACTCGATTTTATTTTTTAAATCAATAATGTGAAAAAATTGGTTTTATTGCTTATCAAAACAATAAAAAAAATTCAGACAAATTTTTCATTCGTTTGTAATCACAAAATTTTGTCAATAAAAATGTAGTTTTGCTGACTATCAAAAAAAAAAATGTGTTCTGGTTTTTCCTAGGTTAGGTTGGGTGGTAGCGGTTGTCCACTATGCGGCACACTCAGGCTTTTAAGCCATTGTGATATCATATGGAGGCCTTGTCCTCATCTTCATAAAATCGATTTGAACTTTTCAAAAATTTTAGAAGATCCTTGATTCCCACAATGCTGAGACCTTCGAACCTACAAAAAAATTGTCTAGCAAAAGTGGTGAATATTCGCCTGAAGAAAGCAAGACAATGGCGCAAAAGGTGTAGGATCGTTTCTTTCTATTCTTCATTTAGACAGAAATCAGTTTGCTAAGGCTTTGCTTACTTTGGCTTAGCACAGACCCCGTGCTTTCAGCATTGAGAGTCGGCCACAATTGTCGGGCGATTGTGCATATGGTTTCATTACACCATCTTTCATTTGCTGCTCTTACAATTTCCTGAAAAATAAGTAGTTTACATGTTTGCAAGAGTATGCTTATGTCATATACTTTCATAAACTTATCGATAATGAACGATTTTTCGAATACTGGATCCCAAGTGAGTCTTTGAAGTCCTTTTAAAACCAGAATTATGAGAAGCTGGTGAGAACCCAAAAACATAGATTTACTACCGCGGATTTTCCCGAATATAAATCGATTATTTCTTTAGCGGAATGAGAACTGTCACTGAACACCTGTTTGTTCAGTAAGGTTTGACAAGTTCAATCAGGCAACCCCACAACGTTTCTTTCAAATTGTAGAAATTTACTTTGAAAAAAAAAAAAAAAATGTCTGTTTGCGAAGTTCAAACAGCAAGGCATCATCGATCCTTATTTATTTCAAAATCGAAATCAGCAAAAGCTTATATCTCTTGCTTTATTGTGGTTGGTTCTCATAACCTTAGTCTTGGTGATGTTGACATCCAATCCGACAATGCGTGCCAGCGTGACTAGTCTTTCCGCTTTGGTTTGCATGTCAGTGAGTTTGTAAGAGAGAAGGAGATTTCGTCGGCAACTCCATACAAGGCCTCTCTTGTGTACGATCAATTGGCTCATAACGTCGTATAGGACGATGGCGAAGAGAAGGGGCGATAGGAGTCAATACGGCGATATGACAAGCTTGCCTTATGCATGCGTTGGTGGTGAATGGGTCGCTGATGTTGCCGTTGTGTTGGGCTCTGATGAGGCGGATTATCCTAGCGGGCACACCCTTACTACTCAATGCCAAGCATACTGCGTCTCGTTTGATTGTGTCGAATGCCTTCTTAGAGTCAACGAACAGTATGTAAGGCGGGGAGCGCCACTGAACTGATTATTCTATCACACTATGATGCGAAGAGTGTTGGACCATCACAGCTTCGGTGAGGGCGAAATCTAGTAGCGGTCGATACTTTTACTTTTCTCAGTATATGCTTAGTTTTACTTTTTTTATTTATTTCTATTCCAGAATTGACGCAGTTCTAAAAATTCCGCGAAAACTTTTTTTGATGTAATAAATTTCGATTTGCACAAAAACTTTCCATTTATGAAATATTGTAAATTTATTGAAATTTTTCCCAATTTAGAAGCGAATTTTTTCATAAATTTTGTTAGCTTCTTTAACACATTTATAATGCCATGTCTGCATTAAGTAATAAAGAATCGTTTTTTTTTTTTTGCTTTTTTATTAGTATCTCCTTCCTCTCTAAACTTTTATTATCTAATACAAAGTTCCAAATTTCGTTTGCTTCATACAACGTTTGTTTTTTTTTATAATTTTTCTTTTCTTTCTTTTTTTTTGCTCTTGCAAATAATTTCAAATTTTGATTTTCTTCATTTATATACGGCACATTAACGGCAAGCACTCCCTCCACCTGCTTTCTTTTATACCAACTCCGCCTCCTGTTTATTGATGCTGCCTGCCCTGGCAATCAAATTCTCTTGTGCTAATATTGATTATTTCGAAGACAATCGAGCTCACATCTTCACTCTTACTTTCGATATTATTTTCTTATTATTTCCTTCATAGCCACACAATATTTGATATTATTGCATTTTCCGTTACTTCACAAAACTTTACAGAAAGAATAGCAACGATTTTATCGCTTTATCTCCTTTTTGGTAAATTCTTTTATGTGCTTTGTGATGTTCTCGTTTTGTAGTTTTCTCTTCAATATTTATTTGTTTACTTTTCGGCGTTTTTTTATTGCTTATGGCTTATTATTAATATTATTACTTTGCTGGGTTTGTGTTGTGGCGAGAAAGTGTGAAAGTTTAAGCGGTCAACCGCAAAGCAACTGCTGCGGACACGGGCTGATCCGCTTGTCGAGCGTTGGAATTGGATTGCGTTGAAGACAAGCTGTTGCCAACCGTTGATTTTATTTTCTTACAAACACATGCACACACACACATACATCCTGAACCTAAGTTGGTTTTTATAAATTCTGTTTCAACGCTGTAATTTGTATTCCTTTAGCAAGGCTTCCTCCCTCGCTTCCTCAGCATCCGCTTTTTTTTCTTTGATTGCACTTAAGCCATAAGGCAAACCGATTGTTAGTTTTAATGAAATTTACTGCGCAAATATTTGGTGTGCGTCATAAAATTGTTTTTTTTTTTTCTTTTTTTCTGTATTCTGTTTTTTCTTAAGTTCGTTTAAAGCATCGAGATTTGCTTCAAAAGCGAAATATTTTAGTGTGAATTAATGTGAATTTTTTTCGTCAAGAAATAGTTACGCTTCTCAGTAGATCAGTGAGAGTGTGAATTTTTTTAAAACGCTAATATTTATATAAATTTCTTCCTGTTAGTTAGAGTAGTGCTCACAATAACTGCTTAACGTTCATATGGAGATTGACAAAAATGCTACTGGCCTAACTTTCAAACCAATAGAATGACCCTGTACGACCTCTAAATTATTAACATAAAATAAAATCATAAAATAGACTAACGCATGAAAAGACAGATTAGATAAAATGGAAAGGGTTTTGGAAACTACGAAAATCAAAAGCAAAAGTAGTGATGCAGGACTGCTTGTTAACAATGGAGCGTGGAAAGAAGCCATCAGCATCATTATATTGGATCGTATTTTGCTAGCGGCACATGAAGTCAAGATGACAATCTCCAGTGGGGGCAAATGTGCGACCTGCCAATTTTTTTTACAATCGGTTTATTTGTGGGCCTGAGTATAAAAGTAAACTGAAAAAATTAAAAAGATAAAAATTCTATTTTCCAATGTTGAAAATGTTGATATAGAGATTGTTAAAGTGAAATATCTGTGGGTCTTTTTAACATCAAACAAAAAAAATTGTTTTGGGAAAAATGTACTTATTAAAAAAAGGTTTGATTACGAAAAAAAAATTAAGTGAATCATACAATTTAAAAAAAATTATTAAGTGAAATATCTGTGGCTCTTTTTAACATCACAAAAAATACAATAATAATTTTTTAGAGAAAAATATATTTATTAAAAAAAAATATTTGATTTGAAAAAAAAACATAGGTGAATCATTAAAAAAAAACTTATTAAGTGGAATATCTTTGGCTCTTTTTAACATCAAACAAAAAAAATTGTTTAGGGAAAATTCACTTATTAAAAAAAATATTTGATTTGAAAAAAAAATTAGGTGAATCATAAAATTTAAAAAAAAAAATTGTTTAGGGAAAAATGTACTTATTAAAAAAAAATATTTGTTTTGAAAAAAAAAAATAGGTGAATCATTAAAAAAAAACTTATTAAGTAAAATATCTTTGGCTCTTTTTAACATCAAACAAAAAAAAATTGTTTAGGGAAAATTCACTTAACAAAAAAAAATATTTGATTTGAAAAAAAAATTAGGTGAATCATAAAATTAAAAAAAAAAAATTGTTTAGGGAAAAATGTACTTATTAAAAAAAAATATTTGTTTTGAAAAAAAAATAGGTGAATCATTAAAAAAAAACTTATTAAGTAAAATATCTTTGGCTCTTTTTAACATCAAACAAAAGAAATTGTTTAGGGAAAAATGTACTTATTAAAAAAAGGTTTGATTTCGATAAAAAATTAAGTGTATCATACAATTTAAAAAAAATTATTAAGTGAAATATCTTTGGCTCTTTTTAACATCAAACAAAAAAAAAAAATTGATCAGGGAAAAATACACTTTATAAATTAATTAATAAATTTATATTCGATTGCTTAAATTAAAAAAAAATATATTCGATTTGAAAAAAAAAAATGAAGTGAATCATTAAAAAGAAATTATTAAGTGAAATATCTTAGACTCTTTTTAGCGTTTAACAAGATTGTTAGGGTAAAAAATAATTTTTTAATAATTTTTTTTTATGGTATGCCCTTTTTTTGAAATTTCTCTTAAAAATTTTGGGGACCAAATATTTTTTGTCAGTTTCGGAAAACACCATTCTTTAGAGTTCTGTGATACCTATTCAATGTTGGAAATTGATAGTGCACGTTTTAAAAACAGACATTTTATTCTGAAAAAAAAAAATTTTTTTAAATTCTTAAATAAAAAAATTACTAAAGTAAATAACCTTAAATAGGAGAACAAAATTTTAGGGATTTATTTAAAAGATTTAAGAAAAAAATACTTATTAAAACTTATATACTTTTTTTTTTGATTTTTTTTTTTAATTATTATTTTTTAAATTATTAATGTTATTTTTTTTTTTGTTTTTTTTCGGACCAAATATTTTTTGTCAATTTTGGAAAACACCAACCTACAGACCTTTTTATTCTTTTTATCATTAATAGCTAAAATTATATTTAGTATTCCATGAAAGTTTCATAATGGAATTCTAGTAACTTTTCGCGCAATGTTCAAGTGCATACAGCAAACCATGGCTGCGTATGTATATTAGTAAGCTGATATGCGGTGAATTCAAAAACAAAAAAGAAAGTATACCAGATACGAGAAAAAATAAAGGAAAATTGGGAAAAAAGAAGAATACTCAGCGGAGGAGTTAATTCAATAACCCTCAGAACCCCTTATCACGTCTATCGATTTGTATGTAGAGCAACATGAAACAAAAACTAACTTAACATTGGATGTGTGTACCAATTATAGTATACATCTATATATTTTGTTTGCTACACTTTCTATGTACCTACAACGTATTTGCATTAATATTATTTAATTACTTAGTGAAAAGTTGCTCCACTAAATGCTCCTCAGTAGCAGATCTAAACTAGGACAATCAACTCAAACGCATTCTAACCTCCAACATTTAACTTCGACAAGGCACCAATCGTGAAACAATTTGTAGTTGTATTAGTAAACACTGAAAAAGCGCAATAGTATCCCTGTAGTCAAATGTGCTAGTATTCGTCGCTTTTTCATAAAAGCAAGTGGTATATTTAACATGACAATGTCCAAAGAAATCACAATTGCCAGATTTCGATTGGGAATATACCAATCTCTTACTAGTTAGGTTAGGTTATGTATATCTGGCTGATTTGAATAGATCTCACATAGACCACAAGGGTCCGTAGTGTTACTAGTGTTGTTGGAGTGATACATGTTTTGCCAAGTTTTAGTACAAAGTTGAAACTTTTGTCAGCTATATTCTTCAGAGATTGGTCAATTGTATTGATCCCAGGCAATTGTAACGAGTTCTGCTTAGAGCAGGATAGTGGCAAAGGTAGTGTTCTAACGTACCACTTTCTTCTTCGCATAAGTTCCACGCGTCGTTCAGGACCAATCCCATTTGAACTGCGTGATATGGGGTGAGACAATTTCCCGTCAGTACTCCAACCAATATTTTACATTCCTTCGTAACATTATTTTGGCAATCCTATGGAAGGTCGAGGCTTCTCATACTTTGCTTCCTGAGTTAGTTCCTCTTCTAGTTCCATCTTGAAAACGGAGAGTCAGGGAGCGGATGCCTGCTTTAGCAACCTCGTCAATTTTCTCATTTCCCTTTATTCTCATCCTAGACAAGCGGATGCCGGCTCGTCAACTCTCTCATTTCCCTCTATTTTCTTGTACCCTGGCATCCAATAAATTGTGACCTGTGTATTCCCGCGGAGCATGTTTATTTTAGATCTACAGTGTTGCACGTATTCCGTCTTGGCCATCACAGCAAATATTGCATTAATAGCAGCTTAAAGCTCGATGAGAATGTTTGTGCGAGTGTCAAGGGGAGTAAATTGTAATGCGAATTCAGTTGCATGCATCTCAACTTGAAATATGCTAGAGTGATAAGGAAGCCTCAAAGGCTTTTGGAGATCAAACTGCGGACAGAAACTGTCCCTCCTACTCCTTCCATCATTTTGAACACATCTGCAAAGAAATTGTATGCGTGAAAGTCGGATTCTAAACCTTTCTGCCAGCCATTCTGTTCTATTACAAAACCAAGTCTCTTTCCAAAGTTTACGTGTGCAATAACATAGTTTCACTGTACGTTTATGTGCTGTATGTTACTGTGACCACTTTGTAAGAATTCTCCAGTCATACTTAGCTTTTGTCCAAATCTTTTGGCTGAGTTTCTTCCCGCTAATTTGATTGGATGTCAATCAAGATATGAGTTCAAAGCAGGCGAAAAACATTCTAGTCCAATCAAGGCCAAAACGACTAATTTGAGATTAAAAAGGGTAAAATAAAATAAATTCTTGAATGCACAATAAGAGGTTCTTTATTAAGAATAATTTATTATACCAAGCAGTTTTTCTGTCAGTCTCAGATTTGCTAATAATACTAGGCTTACATTTTTTAATTAGAGAGAAAAATTAATGTATAAATATTTAAAAATGAGTGCCATTTCAAATTTTAAAGGTTTTTTCATTACATCAAAAGTAAAAAATATTAAGTGCAATAAATACGTTTTTTTAGTAATATTAATAAAATTTGTTTTTGTTGGTGAGGCAAATATAACTTTGAATATGAGTTTACAACAAAATCAAACAAAAGTTAAATAAAGGTCATCATCTGCAGAATATTCTGGCCAAACACCATCAGTAACGACGCACTGTGGAGATTAACGAATGAGGAACCCATCCTTGGGCAAGTCAAACGCAGAAAGTGGCGATGGATAGGTCACACGTTGAAAAAATCACCAGATAGCATCACAAGAATCGCACTGGACTGGAACCCGCAAAGGAGCAGAGGTCGTGGTCGACCAAAAAACCCTTGGAGAAGGTCGATGTTGGCCGAACTAGCAGATGCTAGAGAACCGTGCACGATGGAAGAATCTTGTTGAGGTCCTATGCTCCCGGGAGGAGTGATCAAGAAAAAAATGGTCAAATACAATAAAACAGGTATAAATCAAACGTTTTTTAATCGGTACAAATCCGGTCTTTTTCG